>CM076718.1:11867533-11989690 GCA_038501795.1 Pseudopleuronectes americanus
GCGTGTAGCGAGGGAACTCTCTGAGAGGAGGGCTGATCTGCCGGCTGTGAATGTTTTGGGAGCTCTGCGATAGAGGTCCGGAGCTCTGGCTCTGATAGGGGTCGTGGGCGATGTGCTCCCCCAGCAGCGGAGAGCTCTGGTGGGCTATGGCACTGAGTCGAGAGCCCTGAGGGCTGGAGCTGTAAGGAGGGTGAGGGGTGTAAGGTGGGTAGGGCTCCATGGGGGTCATGGCAGAGGGGAGGGGACAGGCGTATGACCAGGATGCACAGTTGAGTTCATCCAGTCTCGGCTCTGAGCTGGCAAACATGCACGCCTGACGCTGTCCCATGTCTGAGCTGTAGGGGGAGTCAGTGAGACCCAGGGCAGTGTTGTTGGGTAGACTGGTTGGAGGAGGAGGGAAGGATGAAGGGTGGTAGTAGGACTCGTCCTCACTGGGTGAACTGCCACTGAAGGGTTTCTTGTACTGGTGCTGACGGTTTCCTGAAGGGCCGTTGTCCTCCGCTACAGACACACACACAGAAAATATTATGTTGCTTTTCCATCTAAAAGTTCCCACATTAGACAGTTCAATAGCTGAGACAGAATCTATATGAGAGGTCAAGTTCATTTTGGCAGCTTCGTATAATATTAAATCAAATAAAAAACAAAAAAACACAATACATTACTATAAGTACCAGCTAATGCAAATCATGTTTTTCTCCTTGAGATCGACTGCAGCTTTAGAAAATGCTTCTTGTTATTATACTCCATTTTTACTCCATATTTCCATCTGAAATTCATGATCTAAAATGAGAGTGTGGAGAGATGGTGGCACTCATTGGTTCTGATTATCTTTTAGTTGTGGATTATTAGATCTGAATGAATCTGTAAATAAACGCACATGAATAAATCTGATGCAAATTTCAAAGTCTACAAACACAATCTGTAGAAACGACGTGGGTGTTTAAGTTGATGTCTTCCATCCCAGAAATACAAAAGGATTTTTGCAAATTGTAATGTTAACAGGAGAAAAAGCTATTGTACCAAATAAAAAAAAATCTTCTAGCAGTTGTTGATCTCCATACATTTCAGAAGCTTGAAGAGACTTATGTTCAATGTAATAAAAAAGTCAATTTATTTTTCTTAATTACTTGATCATCATTACTGTGTTGGTTGGCTGACAGGCATCAACAATTTTAAACCTGTTCTAAACTTGTGTAAAGTGTAGATAGTAAAAACTGTATTCTGTGTATATTTACAGTCAAAATAGACAATTACAATTGTTGTTTTTCAATCTGCAAACAGAAACTTGTAAACACTATGCAGAATTTTCCAAAACAACAACATTTGGACTCACACAAAGTAATCTCTCTCACTGACCCACACAAGTTGTGTGGTGACGTATTTATCGGCAGAGACCCTGCATCCTCTGCCTGTATTTTCTCATTTTCTTCTTTTAGGATGTTTCTGGGCTGCAGCTCTGGGGCAGAGGGGGTGTAGCCACGAGCCAATGAGGGGATAGTAAAATTCACACATAAGCACCAGCATTGAAGTTTACAATACAATTGCCCAGATTGAATAAGTGTGTAGTGACTTGGAAGGAATTGAATTGAAGGCATTGTTTCTATCATCTTTGCATCTGTGAAATCCAATTTATTTTTATATCGTTATCAGGCAATGCTCTGTGTCTTTTCTTTGTGCCTATTATTTTGAGATATGAAGAGTAATTTGATTCTAATAATTTTATGTTTAGATAGATTCCTTATTTGAGACGGAGGTGTTCGAGTCCCAAATCATCGCGCATGAGGAAGAGTTTCACGCTCCACCTAACAGCTACGAATCAAAGAGTTTGACCAAAGAGACGATCCATCCATTTGACAAAATGAACATAATTTGCAAGAATCAGCCCCTCTGTGTTCTGCTAAGTGAGTTTAGTCGACCCGCTGAAAGGGTCAAAACGCAGCCTTCTGCTGGCAGCTGCTAAAGCACATTGTCTTACACTGCATTGTTAATCCTGAGCCTCCTTAAATGGATTAACTGTTGTGGGAGGTTAAAAAAGTGTAACTGGAGCAGCATAGTAAAGAGTGGCAGGGATTCAAGGCAACGTCCAGACCTGGTTTGACCATCATCAATCAAAGAGAAACTGTGTTAATGAGCAGCTTATTGACTTACAGTAGCCTACTAGAGATACCAATATGCAATAAGAACTTTTTTGGTTAATTCTGGATTTGTTGTCCTCTGAGGAAAACACTAAGAAATACAGTCAAACCCTCTGTACCCCTCAGTGATGGATGGATGTGCAGGGTGTATGTGGGCAGGACTGTGGAAAAATCTAACAATTCAAAAAGTTGTGATTTATTTATTGTGTATGTATATAAACAAATGTAATGATTGTTTGACTAGGACTTTAATTACTATGACTTTTACCTGAAGCAGTTTTTTTCTAATAACTATGAATATTTTCACACAAAACAACTAATGAGAGAAATTATGTCGTTCCCATTATTAAAGTAGGTCAGTGCTGCATTCGTTTGTTAACTGATGGTATTTCCTCATATTTTTACAGCATAATCAATCACATTCAATCAATCCATCAAATTTTATTTGTGTAGCCCATATTCACAAAGGGCTTTATCAAGGTATGACATCCTCTGCCCTTAGGAAAAGCCTACAAAAAAAATAAAAACTTTTAACAGGGGAAACAAAATAAGACTTTACTTGGTGAGCAGAGAGCAAACACACGCAGCGTCCTCCTACCTTTCCTCTTGGTGCAGTGGTAGACCTGTGGCTGCTGGCCGTGCTGCAGGTGAGAGTGAGGCAGGGTGTAGTGTGCGGGGGGAGGACCGAGCAGCTCCTGGGGACTGCTGCTGCTGCTCAAACCGTTCTCGCAGCCGAAGGGGGATCCGACGGCCTCGGGGGAGAGCCTCAGACCCCGACCCCCCTCCCCGCAAAACGGACTGCCTGTGGGGCAGGCCCTCTGGCGGATGGAGCTGCGAGGGACCACTGGGTAGTCCTTGCTGGAACCGAAACAGAGAGAGATTGAGAATATCAGCAGGAGCAACGATTTGCATCTGATGTTGTTATGGCCTCAGGTAGGCTGCATGCTCAGAGCCCGGTGCCTTGTTAGACTCAGTGCTGCCATGTTGAGTTGTTTGTGATCTTTTTTTTTCCTCTTTTCCTCTTCTTTTAAGTTTACTTTGCTGCTCTCCATCCATTCAAATCCCATCTCTCTCTGAGCACACTGCCCTCCCTGTGAACTCTGTGGTATGTAGGGGACAGCGGGCCACATCTCCCTGCCTCTCGCTGAGCTAGTGACACACTCTCTCTCTCTCTCTCTCTCTCTCAAAACACATACACACAAACACGCGCGCACCCACACACACTGAGCCAGTGCTGCTGTGAGATAATTTGCTTCTCTAAAAATAAACATCCATCCGTGTCACTTCAGATAGACTCTTCTCCTCTCCTCTTCCTCTCCTCTCCACCAGCCACAGCAGCACAATAACACAGTTGCCTGCTGTATTAAATACCACCCTCCCTCCTCCTCCTCCTCCTCCTCCTCCTCCTCCTCCTCCTCCTCCTCCTCCTCCTCCTCTTCCTCCGGCCTCTTTCCTCTCCCTCCCCGCAGTAACACCCTTTTCATTGCTCGTTAAAATCTCCTAAACTGCCTGCCACAACAGTGCTTGAATGGAAATTAGTTCGGCATGCAATCGCACGCCATGTAAGGGCATCAGCTAATCAGCAGTGACCATTTAATGGAAGAGCAGCAACGTGAGATCATCAGTCTGTCGATGCAGCGCAGGATCTGGTGCTCGGTGTACGAGTGTCACGTCTGAGTGCACGTTTCAGACGAGGTTTCAGGCTGAGATCAACCTTCAGGTGACAGTGGCTCACGTCTCTTTATACCACTTGGTTTCGCTCACATACACACACACACACACACACACACACACGCACGCATGTCTTGCAGCATATGTACGCCATCATAACAACCCTCGCCCCCGGGATGAGGGAGGAAAAGAGAGAGGACCAGATTGTGTCTCCCATGCGTCCTCTGTACTCACCCCTGTAGCTTGGCCATGCGGTGCAGCTCATTGTCGTCACTGCCTCTGAAGCCCTTTGCAAAGGGATTGTTCTCTATCTTCAGCTGTGTGATCTGAGGATGAGACACAGAAAAGCTCAGACTCTGGAGCTGCAACAGAGGATGCTCTCACACTGTCACACACACACACACACACACACACACACACACACCAGCATGTTCATTTTTTAACTGTTCTCTTCATTGACCTAAAGTCAATAGTTTGCTATAAGTCAGAGGCCCGGCAGATGTTGAAGAGCGGCCCCAGTGAAGTTCTGCACGGCCGACATTCCTCAGCCGCTGACGTTTCTAACTAGGCGGACAGCGTTCTCGCCAGCTGACACAGAATAAACTGTTTACCCAAACAGTCGCCAGGTTGGAGGGTTTCGAGCCAAAGCTTTTAGAGGTCCAGAGCCGAGAGCTTTGATGTTAAGTCCTCAAACTTTTCTCACTGATGTCATGGAGGGAAACCTCAGAGTTGTGGAGGGAGTTCATGCGGCTAAAGACCGTGTCCATCACACCGGCGGCAAGTGGACTGGAAATCTGACACGAGCTCAGGTCCAAACAAACTTTGAAGTGCAGTTATTAGTGATACTGACCTCAGCTTACACTACTGGCTCAACAGCTCTTCCATGGGCGAGAAGATAACTATTAGCATTGAAATTTATAATTAGAAAAAAAGAACTACACAAATTCTTTACACCTATATTAAGAATTTGCAAAATTCAAAACAACTTAAATTGTGACTTAAAAAATATCTTACTGTTAATAATAATTAAAGTTATATCCATTAGTTAGTCTGTTTTTATAATATTACATTATGTGCAAGAATATATTTAGATTAAATTAATATGCAGTAAAACATTTTTATAAATACCATATTAACATTTGACAAAGTGAGCTGATTTGCCTACAAGTTATACAATGTAGAAAATTAAGAAAAAAAAATATGTAGTTCAATTGTATTTATATAGGTTAGTTTTTGATTGTGCTGATATGTGATAGAATAAGGTGAAAACTTAAACAGAGACTTCAGGAATTTGTCTTTCAAACACACAGAGAGAAAACTGGATCAGCCAAGATCAAGGGGAAGAAACAGGTCATTACAGGCTGTCACACACACACACAGTCACACACTCACCACGCACACACACACACACACACACACACACACCCACGCACTTTCTATGTTTGTGTTACTGTCTGTATTTTGCATCCAGAAAGTAAAAAAATATCTTCATTGTTTATGTGTCCTTACAAGTATTTGTAAACACGTCTAAAAATAATGTGTGTGTTGTGTGTACGTGTGTGTTTGTGAGACTGTCTGAATGTGCCCAGTGACCAAAGGTAAAACTTAATGCACTTATCTAAATTTGACGTTAAAACAGATCTGATAATTATATAAATACATTTCATACTCTAACAATAATGTCTGAACATCATAAGAGTATTGTTATAATATTTGTAGTGGGTGAAACAAGGTGACCTTACCGATGTTCTTTAAAGCCTCCAATATTTCACTGCAGTTTTTATCCATAAAAAAGTTTTATCTGCCGCCCTTCTAAAACATGTGATAGTTCATGACTCTGGAAAGTGTCCCTGCTCAAAGCCCACCTTGTGGTTCTGGTAGGACGTCACGGCGATGAAGGCGGACTCAGAGAAGACGTGGGTGCAGAAAGCTGTGTTCTTTGAGCCGAAGCCATTGTTCTCATCCGCCTTGACGATGTGGAGACGTGGCTGGTACTTGTGCATGGAGTTGAGTATTATCTGCACGGGGGGAGAGATAGAGAAGGTGAGGCTGACAGAACTGTCAGCATCTGCTGGTGTGTGAGTTTTCAGGAAACACACACCAGCAGATGCTGCATGGGATCCGGCCTATCGGGAACATGTGGAAGGTATAAGCCCACCTATAGAGTCCAGATAGCCAGATTCCTATACGCTGACATGACACTTTAAGACAGGGATTCATACTTTACATACCAGCAGGATCAACATGTTCGAGTCCAGATGAAACAGGAATTAATAATTGAATGTTTTTTTCATTTTAATGTCACCTTTCTCCAAGATTGCAGAGATTTAAAAACAATGTGGGCATGAGTACTGTATGAACATCGGAATAATGAGAGATTTTTTTATTGTTGTTTTGGTTTCAAAAAAATACTAATGATGATTTCATTTTCATGTTAGTACCACAAAATATTCTTACATTAACCAATGCTGCCAAATTAAAATAAGACGATTATATATATTGATTATTTTAATCTATTTGTCAAATATGGGTTTTCTTTCAACCCAAACCAAAGAGCACCGGTACACTGTAGGAGTGTCTTTATTCAACAGGTTTTATCATTGTTAAATCTATAGCTTTAACATCAGTGGTGCGACAAATACAACTATAAACTACTTCCCACGACACTGAAAACTAACCAACTCCACAAGTGCGTTTTAATTGGAGCGCTCTTGTTTTGGGAGCTCAGTTTAATCGCGGTGACGTGTCCGCCGCTGACATGCATCAGCTAATGGACTTTAACGTCTCTGAAACCACAGCCTCTGATTTCCCAGGCCCGAGAAGAGCGCGGTTCTGTCGGTTTCTGAGCGCGCGTCCTGAGAAACACGCGCGCGCACAGTGTTCGGCTGCTGGCGCGCTTTGGATCACGTCGTGCAGGCTGCAGCACGCGGCCTCCTCACACTGTGACCGTGTGGTGGTGTGCTGGTGCTGCAGGAGGGAGACTGGCCCTGAATCAGTCTGAAGTGTGTCCCTCCTGCTGATTTGTGCTGTGTTGTATGTGCCGCCAGCTGCCTCTGAACCAGCTCCCCTGGTTGAAGATGTACCTGTGCGTTTGTGTAATCATTCTTCTCAAATAAAAAACACCACTCTGAGTTATTTTTTTTGTAAAAAGCACACTGTGGGTGTTTGATGTGGCCGGTTTTTGGGAGTCTGTGATTTGTGTCCTCATGTGGTATTTTTAAACTACATTTGAAGATTTAAAATGAAGGGCCTGCAACAATATTAACTTTCAAATAAAAAGGCAGATAAGGAACTGTGCCGACACAAAGATCCACCACAAACAAAATACAAAATAATACTATAATAGAGACTCACGTGTCCAAACGGGTCCAGGTGGTTGTTGGTGAGTTTGAGCTTCTGGAAGGAGACAAGCTGGCGGCTCCAGTGCGCCCCGGTAGCGGGAGAGTCCGGGTGGACGTAGAGTCTCCCCGGCATCGCGGGCTCTGCCTTCCCTGTTACCGACCTACACACAGCCGAGACAACCAGAGCGTCAGCTCACACGAATAGTCAGAGACTGGCCCTCAGTGGGACGCAGTGGTTTGTCTGAGCGGCTGCGCTCTGCCCGGCCCGGCGCCATGTGGTGCAGACAGGAGGCCTGTGCCGCCGGCTGCAGAGCCGCTATCTGCTGCTTTAATTAGACAGACACTAAATGCAACGTGTTATGCTGAAGTTTACGCAGATAATCACATCTGGACATTGGCTCAGTGGACTCAAATGAACTCGATCTATTCCAAACTCGCTGTGGCCTCTGCTATTTCTCTTCCGGAGAGATGTTGTGTCAGGCGCCAAAAAGCGTGAACCTCAAACTGCTGATATAAATCACCGAACAAGGAGCACTGATAGAACCAACTCATCTTAACGTTAATTATCTACTTTCTCTTCTAAACACAATCTGAAGAGGAGACCTACAGTCAGGACTAAAGAATATTTCACCTCTGAAGGAAAAAATAAAGGCCTTGCGGAAATAGTTCTTATATAGCCTGTTTATTTTTATTTGAATAATTAAATTACATATTATTCTTTACAGCTACATTTAGCTGGTATTTTAACTATAAAAGATTTAAAGGTCAAATAACGTGACCTGGGATTTAAAAGAAAGAAAGAAAGACAAAGGACAAAAATAAATGTCCCTGTGTGACATCTTGCAGCAAATGAACAGTCTGTTACATTTGAGGAGATGGATCGCCCCTCACCCACATAAACACACTAAAAACTTTATCCGTGGAAAATGCCTCCAGACTGGCACCGACTTATCTCCATAAACACCGAGCTCCTCCATTACGCACTGAGCCGGGACTTGTTGTGTCACGGCGAGTTTATCCCCAAAAGACCCTCCAGTTTCCGGCCATGTTACATTGTAATAACCAGTGTCTGATACTTTGAGGAACAAGCGCATTGACGGCTCTCAGTGTAGTCTGATCGGATTTACCCCTCAGCGCAACACACACATACACACAGACACAGACACACACACACACACACACACACACACACACACACACACACACACACACACACACACACACACACACTCACACTCACACTCACACTCACACACACACACACACACACACTCACACACACACACACTCACACACACATACACTCACACATAGAGAGAGGAACGGGAGACTTTAATCCGGTCTGTGTCGTCTGTCCGCCCGGTGAACCCTTCACACTCTGATTCAACCGACAGACAGACACAGGGGGAAACACGAGGAACTAGGCCAAGCCAGTTCAAGAAGAGACCAATGTGTTTGTGTGAGTGTGTGTGTGTGTGTGTGTGTGTGTGTGTGTGTGTGTGTGTGTGTGTGTGTGTGTGTGTGTGTGTGTGGAGATGGAGTGGACACGATTTAACACTGATGAACTGATATTTCTGACCAGGCCCAAATATCAAAACATGAGAGGGAACTTATAAAAGCCTTATATGAGAACCTGTGGAGATCAATAAATAGATGTATGCTTTTATTTATTTTTCACATGAGCAGATCAGTCGTTTTAATTTATCTTTTGGTCATGAAATATATAATAAAAAGTCAGTAAGGAGGCTGACCATTACAGGCCAACATCTCCATCACTACATTATAGTCCACAGTTTTGTTTTTTTTTCCCTCAAACGTTACTTTTAATGTTTAGTCAATTACTTGTATAAATATTTGAATATTTGCCGTGTACCAACCATTTGTTGTCGGCAAACTTGTAGCGGTGGTCATCCGCGGGGACAATGTCCATGAGGAGGATGTACTTGGTTTTGGGGTTGAGGCCTGTGACCTTCACCTTGTAGCTGGGGAACATCCTCCTACAGAGAGCACACACACCCAGGAATTCAGAATTATAATAATCAGCACTGACCTCACAGCACGAGCAGATTAGACATGAGGTTAGTTTATAAAATTAATACACACACAGGCCTCAGAAAGAAAACGTCCCCTGAGGACATTCCAACATGCATTTTGTACATTTTGTCCCAGGAATGAAGTTTGAACAATGTACTTCACAAAAAAAACATACTTGTTCATTAATTCCATCCAACAACGTTTTAATTTAATGTGTGGCCTCATTAAAAAATAAAGACATATGATACATTAAATAAATACTCTTTTGGCAGGCTAGGAAATAAATAATAGTTTCTTCTTCTTCTACCTTCCAGCCTTGGTGATGATCATTTCAGTTCCTACTTCATCGAACTTGGTCCAGAGTTCCCTGTCATGAAGGAAAACTTTGATTCCCTCCATCCCCTGCAGCGAGGAAATATAAACAGTGCTCACTGTTATATGGAGAGGAAACATCAGAGTACAGCAGGACACACTGCATATTTAATTCAATTGTACAAAACATTTATTAAAAATTTAAAATGTATATATAGTAATAGTATGATAATTCGCGCACTTGAAATAAAGGTACTTGAAACCTCGGTAAATTCAAAATGGTATAATAAACAGTGATTTAAATATTTTACCCCCTGTTCTGCACATCAATAAAAAATGAGGATTCATTTTATTTACACAAAAAACATATCGACTAGTACATGAAGTTAGATGAAGAGAATAATAAATAAAATGTATATTCTGATTCAGTTCAGCGGTGTGTACCTGCGGACTGGACGCTGGCTGCGGGGACGTTGGTGCGTTTGAGGTGAAGCTGGGATTTTCCTGTTTTGTCTGTTTCGGGGAATCCATGCAGTCTGAGTCCGGACGATCTGCAAGGCCGAACTGGTCCCCTCCGTTTGCCATGTCCTACTGACACACAAACACACACACACACACACAAACACACACACACACACACACAAACACACACAGAGGGAGAGAGGTCATGATTATGTGCATTTGTCTTTGAAGGTTTGAATATGGTTTTTCTTGTTCCACACATAAAAAATTTATATGAAATTTTTCTATGACAATGAGCTGTTTGTTTGACTGTGTGTGAATATCACTGAACATATTTCATATCATAGTTCACGGCCTGTAAAACAAATAATTTGAATTATAGTTTGAATTATGTTTGAGCAAAGTATAAACAAATCTATGATACAAATATTAAATATCAATTTTTTATATCAAAAGAGACCAATCACTGATTTTCTTTAACTTATAAAGTCTAATAAACTATAATAAAGTATAATAATCAAATATTTAGGAAAAAACGGTTATTGTTAGAGGACACACACACACACACACACACACACACACACACACTCACGGAGGCGGCTGACCTTTACTCATTTATTTTATGGTAAAAAAGAAAACACAATTTAGGGCAACCTGCAATCTTCCCTTTGAAAAGTGGCCCCGGTATAATTACTAATATTTCAATACAATGGCGGACATGGACTAATCCAATATCCTGATTACAGGCTCCCACTTAAAAGGAGATTAAATGTGCACGAACTTGCACTTTAACATTGTTTTCGAAGAAGGCTGAAGGTTACGCAGCTAGTTATTGATCATGTATATTCAAATCTCTGATATCGAGATGTCCAGGTGGGATTGTATTGCATCTACTGTTTATATGAATTACACCATAATGGTTAATCAGCTGTAGTGCGAGTTAAGTTCACCTGCTGTTTAAAATTGAAGCAGCTCTTAATAGTGCACATCACTGACATTAAAGGTGGGAGCCCAGATTTAGTCAGTCGCGTGTGTGCGTGTGTTTTGGATGGTATCTCTCTGAGGCCCTTTACCTCAGACCCGCTGCTCTGCTCTCCCTGCAGGCAACACGCTCATCCTGCTCCTGCAGCCTCGCTCTGGTTTCCCTTCAATTACTTCTCTCTCTTTTTTTAAAATCCAACTCTCCAAATGTCGCCGTGTGTAGCTTCTCAAAAATCCACCATGTTCCCCGAGCAGCTCCGAAATCCCAACGGTTGGTTCCTCCGTGCGTCTCCCCGCTGCTGCCCAGCCTGACGCGCGGCTCGTCCCCGCGACTGCCTCCGGTCACCGCGGCTCTAGTTCCCCCTCGTCTCCTTCTCCTCTCCTGCCCGTTGCCCTCTCGGTGGCGGAGGCAGCCCTGATCTGAACCCCCCCTCATCACATCCTCCACTACAAATGGAGTCAAGTCCGCCTCGCGCACTCCGCCCTCCCCCTTCTGCCTGTGCCGCGCTCCCATAGGTCTGCAAGGCGCGTTGGTATCTGCAGCCCAAATCATGGCTGCGTCACTGGCCAATCACACACGCAAACGCATGTACAAGCACGCACACCCACACAGTCATACACAAATAAAGCCCACGCAATGAGCAATACGCACGCGCACTCGGGTCGATGGTTATTTATTTTTCAAAAACAATTCTCACATTAACTGTTTGCCACTGCAGCATCAATCATACACACTAGTGATATCAGGTCACACCACAACATGACCTCGGAATGATTTGGTGCCACTCTCCTTTCTGTAATCTGTAAATACACATCTGTGGATATCTTGAAAAAGAATAATAATCCATTCACACTGTGGCTGACCACAGAGATTTTATAAGAGGTGACCAAATTTTACTCTTAAAATAATTAAACATGATTTGAAAGGAAGCCGACAGAGACTTAACCAGAATCAAAAAGGAAATGGTGGTTTTGTTGTTTTACGCAGAGCCTAACCATGGTTATTCATCTCCCATCCCACATCAACCATGGTTGACAAATACATGACAGGGTTTATTTTGACTGGTGGAGAGGGCACTACATTATCATCATCATCATCATAATCAGTCTTTTTATGTATGCCGGTGCCTTATATAGAGTAGTACAACATAAACACATCCGAGTGAGTGGACTTGGTTTGTGAATTTCCTAAAACAACAAAACCCCACAGCCCTAATCTCACATGACGGACACGCATATTATCTCACAGTAGATTACAGATGCAGGCAGAGGAGGCCTATAACAGCAGCGGCAGCAGCAGCAGCGGGTTGATGCGAGGGCGCATCACTTTGACTGGATTACTGGAGATCCCGGAGGCATCCAGAGTTGAAAGTTGACGGGGTCACCAGCGGGTCAACATGCCGGATCCCTCCGTTATCCATATTTCTACCGATTCCTACAGCCCCCCCCTCCCCCTCTCTCTCTCTCCTCTTTCCACGTTCCTTCACCCAGCCTGGCACAGTCTAATTTACAGTGATTTGTACAGATGTAAGCATTGACCTACGAACCGTCCTCCCATTATTAATTAACACGGAATGTGGAATATGTTTCTGCAGCTCAGTGTCGACAGGCATGCCAAGACGCACATGATCCAAAATAACATGCAGCACATATAACCTTAGTTTCTATAATTACATTTAATATGAACGTTAAACCAAACATCACATTACATATTTTAAATAAATACTTAACCAAATTGGAATATGTATGGGAATCTTGTGCGTAAAATCGCCCTTTTACGCGGGAGAATTTGTGCGAAAAGCATCAATAGTAGATCTTACCGTGTTTAGATAGAAATCCGAGGATGAGAGACCTTCTCGTTCCCAGCAGCGCGGTGCACAGCCTCTCCTGCCCAGCGCAGCGACACGCGGGTGATGCAGTGAGAGCGCGCCGCTGCCACTGGGTGAGATGGGATCTGTGTGCGTGATTGCGCGCGGGAGCTTTGTGTGCGTGGGTGTGAGTGTGACTGTGTGTGTGTGTGTGTGTGTGTGTGTGTGTGTGTGTAACTGCGGTCCCATCAAGTTTCCGATCTGCTCTGATACCCTGCCAATAAGCCTATCAATTTTGTACTCAGACACGCACGAACTCATGCGCTGTCTGTGACAGATTTAAGCTCATGTCTTTCTGAGATTGTTATGCGATTCAAATTTAATTATTCATCGCTATTCAGATTATATCAGAATAGGGATAAATAATTGAACACATTTTAAGTTAATAATTTAGTCGTCCATACATAAGTATTAAAGTTGCCACTTGTATTTAAACAACAAGGAAATCTTAACTTTGATTAAACGGCTTTTTGAAAAGTTACCTAATAATTTTTACTCTGATATATGTTAAGAAAACATCCCGTGGTTCATTTTATCAATGATCTTTTTAAAATATTATAGTATTATACTGTTGCTGCAGTTTGAAGAATAACCCTAAACTCTTGATCACATTCATAATAAGTGTTTGCAGTCGAGGTTTATTGGAACTTGTTGAGAATTTGTACTACATTTAAATTTTCCCAAATAACAAATCTGAGTTGGCAAATCGAAATATAGAACTACAACTTGTTATGCAAAAAAGACCACTTTGCATAAAAATGTGTAAAAGACATGAGAAGTAACTGTAAACATGGCGTTAACTTTTTTACATTTAAAAAACTCGAGTCAATAGGCCACAATGTTGATCAGAAAAGATTTACTTCCGGGTCAGAAATAAAGATAAATATGTGCTTATTAGTTGCAACAACACAGCAACTGTATCATTAAATGAGGGAAATAAAAATGAATGATTAAAAAACAAAAAAAAACGGGAGAAAATATAAGCTATCCGAGACGGGACTTGCTGCTCATCCTAAACTCACAATAACGCTTATTGAGCCTCGGGCAACAGACTATGGATCGCCAGCACCCGCTATTTTGTTCCGGAAATTTTAGGACTCTGCATTTCTGGAAAAATACAGTTTCATCAAATACAAGATTTATGAAAAGTTACGTAAACTTCCTCCATTAAAGGGTGTAATTATAAAACTAATATATAATCCGTCTTATTGATCTTAACAAATGAGTTGGAGACACAGTTGAATTTATAAAAGTAAATTAATTTTAGTTTTTTGTGTTCACAATAAAAAATCTGTCGACAAAAGATCCAATCACTGCAGCTCAATAACAAGTCAGAATATCTATTGTTTTCAAACAGCTTTTTCTAATCCATTAGATATAATGAACCCCTGAACTTCACTTAAAAGTAAAAGTGTTAATAAATAATTCAGTTAATAAATAAAAGCAATAACGGAAATTGTAATAATTCTTCAATAACCTATTAAAAAAAAGTAATACCTCAAAAACTTGAAGTCAATGTTTTATTCTGTTAAACCGGATTGCTCGACTTTGTCCTAAATGACTTTAGAGTGAGAAAACTTATATCCAACAGGAGGCTGCTGTGAGGACCACATATCATATTCTTTAGGGTTAGTGTTTACCTGCATGCATTTAATATGACATGTTTGTTGCTCTATCATTAAAAACTAGACAAATAAATCTGTATTTTTTCTTTCTGTGATATAAATCTTCATATGGTTTTATGCTTTAGTTGCTTGGTTTAATGCAGCAGAAGAGAGAGAGAGGCAATAATACCTGAAATGAGGTGGTGGTGCTGGTGGCTGGACAGCTCATTATTGTCCCATCCTGGCTTCAGCTGACTGGATCCTCTGTTCTCCGTCTGGAGGAAGTGGTGAAGGGGTCCCAGACCTCCTGCACTCAGCAGGTCTGTCTCGCACACCTCCAGCTCGGCCTGAGCAAGTGTGTGTGGCATTAGAGGTGAAGGTCAACCTATTCCTCTGCAAACAATCACATCACACAGGGCAAAATACATTCCAACCAACCCCCCGCCTCCAGTGTGTAAGGCGGTCTGATGTGGGAACAGTGGAGGGTGGGGGTTTGGCAGTTGTCCAGACGGGGCCTCAGAGTCCAGATGAAGGGAAACCTGTTCCACATTAATATGACTTCATATTACACATGTTAGAGAAACATGGCTTTCTGCACAGGCTTAGTTAAATGTTACGCTTCTCTTTAAAGTCACTGTGTGTCATGTGACTTACTGTAAAGTCGCCTTCAGATCAGATAGTTATTGGTTTAGTGGCAAATTATATCACACATCATTTTTACTCAAAGGATTCCACCGAAAACTACAAACACTCATCCACGCACACGGAAATCAACTAATCTTTTACAGTCATACTTGTTCCATTTTTAATCTAGACATCATGGATTGAGAAACAAAGTCATGTGACTTTAATTTCTGGTTGATTCATAGTAATATTCTTCCCATCACTCATTACCAGCAGAAAGCTGCCAGACTGTCAAGAGTCAGCCGAGCACTGAGCCCCCGGCCGTGAGCTCCAGTGACTCATCTTTGACTCAGATGAGCAGAACGCAAACATTCAAGCAATAACCAGTCAAACACTCCCAGTGAGAATGCAAACTATACACAACTAAACTAGTAAATCTAAACTAGTAAAGTCTTTCATATGAATGTCGCCAAGCAGAAGTGGTCAACTGAATCTTCCCCCGCCACTGAGACCAAATCTTAAGCTCTTTGTCTTTAGCACTGTATAAACAACAGATTTTCAATCATGTCTGACATGAAAAAACAGATTTACCCAAAAGATGCCTATGAGATTGATATTTTGAAATATGATTACAAACAGAAGAGCACTCAGAAATCAAATACCTCCACTGTCTCGCCATGCTTAAGAGAATACAAAATAAATATCGCCCGTTTATCAAGATCTGCTGCAAAATTTAATGGATTCATCTTTGGTCGGGCCACTACACATGATTTCATGGACATAGGTTTAGTATTTTGAGTAATCCTCCCTTCAGACAGACAGGAAAATAAAACCTCATGGAGATAATAACCTACTCCTAGAAACCAGAACATTTTTAAAACTGGGGGAACTTCCAGGGGGCAGTCAAGAGACAATCTAGAACAGGTCCAGAATGATTTGGATTCATGGGGTAGAAGTTTTTTTTCTGGCAATTTCCTTAACCTTTTCAATGTAAGGGCAAGAGACAAAAGATATTGTTCATTTAGATTAGATTTCTGCCTATTCAATCCTGGTGGCACTACTTTCTGTAGTTCTTTTACTGAATTCGTAATTCTGCCTGTTTATGTGTTGCGTTTGGATTAGAGTTATTAATGACATCATGACTAGTTAGCAGATTCTAACATAAGTCAGATTTACAGTCAGTTGTCAAACATCAAGATCCTCCTGGTCATGCTTCAAGGGTCGATCAACTTCATTCACTTCCCTTAGATTCTAAATGTTGCTGAGCAAAAGGGAAAATTTAAATCTTTAACGGACCAATCAGCATGTATCAGCAGAATGCACGAGAGCTATGGACAAAACCGTCCTTCCAAAGATATTAGTATCTATTTTATTTAAATCTGATATATACAACTAAGATTATAACAAATACAATTGTCTAGAAAAACATATTTATTTTAGCTGTTTAACATGAAGTGTGAATTACAACCTATTTCAGTACAAGGCCAGGAAATGAAGACGTTCTCCATAGGCAGGCTCTGACCAGAATTCAACGAAAAACAACAACTAATCATGCTATTTAAAAAACTTAAAAACTTGACTTTAAACATTTCAAAGTAGTTGACCGCACAAATCAATTTGGCATTCAGTGTAAATCTGTTGGGATTGCTTACTCTTTACAGAGATGTTCAGGCTGGAGCAGGGCAGGTGTGAAGTGGACACCATCCTGAACGTCATCTCCTTTCCTAACCACTATTTCCTTGACCCCGATGGAAGGTGGTCAAGAAAAGATATCAAGGAGAATCCCTAAGTGGCCCAGAGAGCTCAATGCACTGCAAATTATGAAAACAACTTGCAACGCGCTGCAAAAAATCAACAGAAGCTGACTCAGGTTCATCCCTTTTTAGGGTTCCCTGGAAACATTTCCATTGTCGTTATTTCAATTTGTAGTGCGTTTCTGGATTTCTTTGCGTTGTGACTTTCTGCAGCGAATGACGTCATATTGATTAGGAAGCTTTCTTAATTTGCTCGTTTTTTTTCTATTTGCATGTTTTTTGTAGTTTGCAGTGCGTTGAGCTCTCTCAGCCACGTAGTATGGGGTCAAGAGAAAAGAAAATACACTGCGCTTTTTTGATAAACAACTTAATTCATAACAGAAGATATGCACATAACAGGGCTCATTGCTGTAGGCTGTGCAGGGGCAGTTATGATAAAACTCCCACACAGCCGGTATAAGTAGATGGATTGAGTTGGCTTTGGAGAAGGTAAAGGTTGCATGTGTAGTTCATCTTGAGAAAAGGAAGTCTACTGATTCTGCCTTGACCATCTCTTACAAACAAAAACTATTTTTTGGACCCTTCTCTGACTCAATGCAGTGCTTACACTATACTTATATATATATATATATATATCATCAAACAATTCCTCAGAAATGGATCTATGTTCTTTAACTGAATCAGATTACTAAAACGCATTGGTAACTGAAGAAATTATATAATTGGGAAAAAATCTCATTCCTGAAAACTTTTACCTTTCAACTGACATGTTTTATCATTCTCTAATTTCTCCTCTATTTCTTTGAAGCTTTTATTTTGAAGGACACATTACGGTACATAATTCATTGTCTTTTATTGTTGAGCATCAGGCATAATTGTTCATTTTAACCATACTTAAGTGGTGGGATTGATATTTAGAGACATTGTGTAAAGTTTCAGTGACTTGTAAATTGAGCTGTTGGTGGAAAAGCTGCTTTTCGCGCTCATTGCACTTTAATCTGCAAACACGTTAATATGATCTGCACTCACTACTCAGTGTGGTGTCTTGTAGCTCCCTCTAGTGGTTGTCCTCTGAAAGCAGGGAAACAAGTTGGGGCATAATTAAATAAGGCCTGGTCCAAAACACACAAACTTTTCTCCTTCACCACACAGACGTCCCTAACACTGGTCTGCAAGCAGTAAAACGCACAACTCCAAAAGTTGTACAGGGAGCAACGACTGTATTCTGTAACATTTAACATCACAAGAGCGTGACGTCATCGGAAAGAGAGACAGAGCAATTCGCTGCAGAGTCGTCCATGTGGGAACATTAACATTTAGAGAAGCAGTGTGTCTGTGAGGCCTCGGAGCTGCTGTCACTCACAGGCGTCAGACTGAAGTGCGACGTGACCTTTACGTTCTGGACAAAAAAATTCAACCTCCAAGGCTTCTGGTCCGTGGCCCCATGAACAGAAATGTACGTCTTTGTTTCCAAAACAATGCACAGACACGGAATTATAGAGAAGTAGATTATTTTTGGTACAAGGTTGAAGATCAATGTGCCCAAAAAACTCAGATTACTGAATTTATAAATGGCAAAAACAAAGATTCATCATAACGATTACTCTTGTATTATGTTGTACATGTTGCCCCATGTTTATCCTCCATCAACTGTGTTATAGTTTTTCTTTCTATGCCTAACTTTCATCAGTCTTCCTCCTCACACGTTTCTGCTGGGCGTCCTCTCAGTACCTTGGGGAAGCTCCATCTTTAACAGACTGAAAACTCATTTCAACACAGCTGACATTTCCCAGGCACTCGGGGCCTTTTGTACCTAACGACACAATTGAAAGCGTTCAGAGGAGACGTCTTCCTCACAGCTGCACCGGCCGGCCCAGAGGGGAAGTGGACGGAGGTCAGGACTGCGTTTTAGGCGTTTTACCTAATGGACCTTTGCTCTGGACGTGTGAAACACTTCACTTAACACAACCTCCGGGCACTAGATTGGCATGTGTGTGCACGCTTGAGGTTTTATCTACAACAGCGTGCATGTGTTGTAAGGTGACAGTGTTAAAGGGCAAGTGCGTTTGCCTTGACCCTCTGCATGCCTGGAGGTTGGACAGTTTCTTCCTCTTTAGAGAGAAAACAAAAGATATAAGTTGAAAGTTTCAGTGTCAACACTTTTATCACAAGCTAAGAAGAATCGAAGTTTGTGATGTCTTTGCTGTAACATGTGGATGGACCCACAGGCCACTAGATGGCAGAGTGTGAAAATTCTAAATTGAAAGTCATCAAATTCAGAGTTGATGAAAAAAAACCACCCCAAAACAGGACAAATTAAAAAGCATCATTTAATGTACAAGTTGGAGAATTAACAATGTACGCAGGCAGACAAGTGCACACAGCTTCAGAAAACGGGAACAGGCGTGGAACATGGAACCACATGGATTAAGTCTTGGGGTGAACCTGTGAGTGTTTGAGGCTGAATATGTAACAACACAAAACATCTGAGGCATCATCTCAGAGGAAGCTGATAAATCTGCTGTGAAAAGCTGTGTCAAAAAAGGAATTAAAAAAACAAGTAAAAATGAGAAAAAGAAAAGTGCGGAATATCAATTAAATTACCAAAAGTAGTGGCACATTTTCCCATGTAATGCTGCAGTAAAAAAAGAAGAAAAAAAACATCACATTTACAAAGCTGACAACCAGCTGATCAGCTGTACTTTGATAGTGGAAGTACATTCTACGACGAGTACCACTGAAACACGGCTGTGTTGTTACGGTACCACGTTAAACACAAAGAGACGAGTCACAGTTTACTGACGATTGATCTTGAAGCCACCTATTAAAAAGATTATCTCTAAAACATTGTGCAAACACATAAAAGCTGCTGCGGCCTCCTTCGTCTCTGGCTGTGCAGATGAAAACAATAGAGTCAGTTGGCATGTGAGTGCATGAACCGTTTATCATACGAGACAGGACACTTTCCCCCAGACACCTGATTAGATTGTACTAATAAATGCTTGTTAATCATTAATGGAAGTACGTTTGAGGTGAGGTTTATTTAACCACATTTTTGTCTCTGGAGGAATAAGGGGATGCACTGCTCAGCCCGACTGGAAAACCAAATGAATGGGGGTATTTTATGAAATTAAGTATGAATATTAAACACATGGACACTAATATTTATCCACTAATATGTGAATACGTCTAGTGAGGGGGTGACAAAATGTACCTTCTTTTGTGCATGTGCCAAAATGTTAAAGTCTGTAAGAACAACTAACAAGACCATTCAAGTTTTGAGAGGACGTTGCACTAAAACCACTCCATCGTACCTTTTCACAGTCCTGTGATCAGCCAACACTGTGCCGCTGGTCTGCTGGGTGATCCTTCATCTGCAAAGCACCTTCAAGACCAGCAGGGGGCCCCCAATCTCAGTCACAGTGTCACTTCATTAGCAGGGAATACTATTATTAACAGTCACATTCATTTCAAAACAGGTGCCAACGCTGGAGTCCACACATGAGACCCCAGGGAACTAGACGTCTGTGGTGCGGATGCTGTCGTCATCCAGGCTGAAGGGGAAGCTGCAGCCGGTGTGAGGCTGAGGCTGAGAGCGGTGCCTCCGGCGCTCGCTCGCCGCGTCTCCGGACGCCGCCAGGATCCCCAGTCCGCCGGTGGCAGGCCCGGCATTCGCGCTGGGGCAAGGGGTAGAGAGGGAGTTGGAGGAAGAGGAGGTGGAAGAAGAGGTGGAGGAGGAGAGAGAGGGCAAGTTTGGGAGGGAGATGAAAGGGCCGTCCTCGTCCTCTGCGTCCATGATGGAGGGCTCACAGGGTGGGACAGGGGTCCAAGGCTGCCAGCCCGGCGCCACAGAGCAGGACTTGACCAGGGAGGGTCTGAGCAAATCACTCGGACGACCACGAGACGCAGAGGAGTTGTGACTCCGATACAGAGAAGAGGCACGTTGGAATGAAAAACCCTGAAACAACAGACAAAAACACCATCTTCAAGAATCAGAATCAAGCTTCCACTTCCTGAAGAAAGCAATGTTTTTTTTACTCCAGAGGAAAGAGGAGAAACTACTGAATTACCTTCGGGGGACCTCTGAACTCCTGAATCTTCAACTCAATGTCCCTGATCCAACTGTGCATCTCATCTGGAGAGTCTGTCTGCAGGGAACAGGCACGACAAGATGAAGCAGAGCAGCACGTCTCTCTACACTCATTCTCACACCAGCTGCTGGACCAGTTTGTCCTGTTGTGTTGGGTCACATTTTCTACAAGCTGCAAATCTTATTCTGTGGGATAAATCTTGAGAAACTCTTTTTTTCTGAGTAGCCAAACCCTAATCCAGCGTATTCTTCTGTGTCATATGCCTCAAGTGTTGTTCTAAAAACAAGTGGAACTTAATATAGTTTCTATAAATAAACTATAAATCAAAGTTAATGTCATGTGTTTCTCATGTATTACTGTATTATTACTGACGATAAAGAAAAAAGATTAAAATGATAGTGAGTTGAAGCCCGATTGCATTTCGCATGTGAGCAGATAGAAATAGTCTAATCTAAATGTCGGTTTAATCTAAAATGCTTTGTCATGGTGGCGTCTCCATTTTCACTGTGAACAAAATCTGTCTAATCTATTTCTGTTTGTGTGTTGTGTTTGTCAGTTGAGAGGTTTGTCATGCTTCCCCTTTTTTCATGCATGGACAAAAATATAAGTGCTTCCCCCCCCCCGATGTTATTGTTGTCATGGTAACAGATGGCTGTGACCGTTTCACCAAAACAAACTTGTCATGCTCCTTAACACAGAGCTGGTGCCATACATCAGCAGCCGAGCATAAAACAAAGTGAAAAACATCAGGACACCTGCGACTACAGATCGTCTCTGTGCTCACTTTGTGTTCATTCATTCAGTTTTATATCAACACGAGTTTTCAAAAGTCTGCTGCTTCGGTTGAAAGAGATTTTGTACCTGAATGTAGAAGGTTCTGGAGCTGGTGATGATTTCGAACAGGTTGTCTCTCAGCAGGAGATCCCTGCAAGTAAAAAGCATCCTGTTGAAACACAGTAGCTACAAGGAGGGCTATATGTTATTATCTTTTTATTTCACATAGATATCTGAATCAGAGTGTGGTCACCCGACACTGCGCCGGGCCGGGTTCGGACAAAAAAGTTGAAATGATGATGGGGTTTGGTAATCAGGGAAAAACAGCAGGAACTGTGTGTGTGTGTGTGTGCGACAGAGAAACTAAAACTCAGGGCCTGTCGGGTTTGGGTTAGTTTTGTCTGTTTTCTCTCTGGCTCGGAGTGATTGAGACAGAAATATGCAGCCTGACTCTAATCTGTATCTGTACAGAAAATGGTTGAATGTACAAACTTTCAGAATGATTTGTATTTAAAACGCACCTTGATAAACTGTACTGGGATAAATTGCATAGCTTTCATTGGAAAAAGAATGAAGTTGGTTGGATTTAGCGATGGATGATATAACTTCAAAGTATTTTTCTGCAGTAACAGTTTTGTGTCATGGTATTACAAAATACTCTCACCTCTCTTCTACTTATTGGCAAAGTCAGAGAACAATGTCCTAATTGTTTGGAAACAGGAGGTGAGGTTTATTAGTAAATGTGATATGATTAGTTCTCAGACTTGGCCGCTATTATTGTTTAGAGCTGTGGGTCAGCTGTGTTGCTCAACAACCTGGATCTGAGCAACACAAATATTTTTTTGTGGGGGAAAAGCTGTTTACCCCATTACCATTTTTTTTCACATCTGAAATAAAAGGAGCCAAATCATTTGTGGTCTGACGAACCACAAATATACCGTTCCAAGAATTAATGTCATTCTGGAAACCAGTAACTGTCCAAACCTATTACTATGATTGTCCTAAACTAGGACTCCAGAGAATCTGCCAAGAGCGATTTTCAAACTAGAAAAATGCAGTGCAAACTTAATCAGTAATTCACTTTTAAATAATATAACATATAAGGGATTTACTTTTTAATAACAAACTCCAGGACTCAACAGTTTTTAAATCTTTCAAAGTATTGTGTCTGTCAAAATTAAGCTGTCAGAAGGAGGAGATGAAATACAGTTCATCCTCTTTGGAAACAGAGAGGATGAAATGCTGCTGCAAGCTTTCAGTGCCATGTGACACTGGGATGAACATTACTAACCAGCAGGTTGGTTTGAAATCCAGTATGAATCACCTTCGGTCAGCAGTGTTGCGACATGTGAAAACCAGCCTGTTACCTGTGTGTAACCAGTCGGTGTGATATGGTTCATTAAGTGTCGTGGGAAGTGGATCTCCCGTGTGTGGGTGTGTGTGGGTGTGTGTGTGTGTAAATCGCTGTAATGATTGTGTCGCAAAATCCATGTCGATGCAGAATGTGACACAAGTAGTGGTGACTAAACCATGGAGTTGCCTGCCTGTTCTAAACCTGCCTCTTTGGAATTACCCGTTTTCTCGGCCTGTGATGATTCTAGTTGCAGATTTCTTTCTAAACCTGTAAGGGACCAGCTGCAGAACTCAAACCACTGAACCCTGAATCTGCTGAGCTGCTGCACTAAGAGCTCTTCACCTGTTTATTCAGAGTTCAGTGAAGCTCGACTCAGCAGCAGAACCCAGAACTGGAGAATCAGCTGTTGTTGACATTGTGGGGATCGCGCCCCCCGCTGTTGTGACGTCATTTGCGTTGATGAGCACTGGTCGCCTGTTTATTCAGTTTATTAATAAATAATATTGTGTGTAAAACCAAATCAAACACTGTACTTTCTTATACACATGTCAAGAGTGACCGTGATAAGACTCTCGAGATATGCGAGCCACAACTAGACAGACGGGGATTTCTGGGTGGATACATAATAACTTTACAATTAACTGTAACTGCAGTGATTCAGATGATGTTCATAGACAGTATCAGAGGGGTCAAAGCAAAATGCTGGGAACAGTCGCCTCAGTGATTCACGTCTGACTCACCCGGACTTGACGAGACATTCGTGGACCCTCTGGATGTCCCTGAGTGGAATGGCTCGGAGAGGCTCCTTATCCTGAACACAAACACAGCTCAGACGTGTGCAGACAAAGAGCCTAGTCACACAAATAAACAGGAAATACAAGATATTAACAATAAACTAATCCTCACCACTTCAGACTTGAAGTAACTGACTGTGATGTCATCCAGGGTGAAAAAACGCCTCTTCCAGCTTTTGCGCTGAAAGGAAAGAAAGGAAAAAAAAGAAAAACACCACATCACAGATTGCACACAGTCTTTTTTCAACAAACAGGGAGTTTATCAGTTACATCGTGAGTAGCTGGGTACTCACCACATTTCCTTGTTTCACACAGTAACCACATCTCAGCACGCCCAGCCTGCTGCCCTTCCTCTCTCTGCCTTCCGTCTCTTCACTCTCATTCTGAAACATTTCATCAAAACCCTCGTCATCGTCTTCAGCACCATCACACTCACTTTCACCAACTTCTTCAAATATCTCAGCTCATACTTGAAGTGGTTTAGGACAAAAGGCTCCACAGACATCAGAGGCCACAATCAGATCAAATGCATGACATCGGCAATTACACTTTTTGTTTGTTGCGTAAACAGTATCACCACTGAAATTGTGATTATAGTGACCAGCCTTTTAGGTGGATTTTATCTTCCTCATCTTTACCTGGATGGGAGTGTTCACCACCACCCCCCCGATGATCTCAGTCTTGTAGGCCTGCTGCCTCTTCCCTCCCTGAGTGTCGCCGATCACTGTCGTCACATCGGACCTCGGAGGTGCAGGGCCAGATTTAGGAACCTGTGAACAAGTGGGAAAATATAAAGTGCACTGATATCAGCGAGCAAAACTGATGCAGCATCATTTGCCCTGACGGCCGGGAGTTAGTGATTCAATTCCCCCTGGGAGTCGATTTCCAAATTGCAAAAAAAAATATTTTTATCTTTTGGCTCACCAGCACCGTATCATCAGAAGTGACAAGCTTGTGCAGGAAGCTGTGTGTATTTCGACAAAAGAACCACACAGACAATTTCACTATCTCATGTCGGTGGAAATGTTTAGAATGGTCGACTGCAAGACTATCGTTTGTTACATCTGCGATTTGAAAGTTGTTTCAGAGGCTTTATCATTCTACTACATGTATTTATCAACATTTCGGCTCTGTTACACCTTCTGAATTAATGTAGCGTGTTTGAGATGTTGCATTTACAAGAGTGTGACAGACCGACAGACAACCTGAAAACATAAACCCTGCAGCCATGGCTGTCGACTCAGAGTTGCTGCCCTCATTGATTAACTGTAACTGAGTGAACAAGCATCTGTCATTTCACACAATACAGTCCAACAGAACCACAAGCTGCTGCCTCTGCAATGATCATAGAATTGAATCAAAACAGTTTAAAGCACAAACTGAACTTTCTAGGTTTACTGCAGGACTGCTGTATTAACTTGTATTATTTTAGCTAGTGTACCTAATAAACTGAGTTTATCTGAGTGAGGATCAAACGCTCCCATATTAAATATTGATGTCCCCACAGAAAGAATAAGACAAAAACCTGAACCCCTCTGATGTAGCTGAAGAGGAAAAATCCACTTCCTCATTTGTAAATTAAAACCTGAAACTCGTTGATCATAGTTTTTGTTTAAATTCCTGCGTTGACATGAAGTCCATCAGGCTTTCAGAGAGCGTTTACACCCAGACTCATTGAGAGCGAAGGAGGCTCAGAAAAAGGCGGCGCAGCGCCCCCCCCGATCGAAGGGGAAGTGAAAGAGACAGCGAGCGGTGCTGCTTCCTGTGTCAGTGTGCAGGTGAGAGAAAAAAAGAGAGACACTTTCCTCTCTCATCTGGAGACATCTGCTCATCGCCTGATTACAAAGGCTGCACTCATCGTCACTGGACCGACGCAAATAATATGTAAATGTATGTTGCACAGCCGACACACATACGCAACACTGATCCGACACCTCCGCCACAGTGACGCCAATCTGTTATCACTCGTAATTTAGTACATTCACCATTTCCTCATTCATTAATAAGTGTGTGAGAAGGTATCTGACGGTCAGCTGCCGACATCTGCACCCACTCAAACCGAACCCCCCGCAAACTCAGCTTGTTCTCCTTCCAAGTGGACATCTTCATCAGCATCTTCTACATGCATACAACCTCTTTCTCACCCTGAGATGTTTGTGTTCTTTTTGAGAGGTTTGGGATTTGCATCACGTTTTCTCACATGGGCTCACTCGGACATTTCACTAGGGGGGTGGCATGAAGAGTTCTGGAAAGTGTCCGGAGCAGCTGACCCGAACACTTGCGTTCTAACTGGGTATAGCATCAGGAAAATGTGCGCAGTTCAGTGCACGTCAGAAAGCAAGTGTACACAAGTGGTTGCACTCACAGTGATCTTGCTGGCCTTGTTGAGAGCAGCCACCCAGTCCCTCATGTCGGTCACATCGTTTCCTTGGAGGAAGTAACGCCGCGAAACTGCATTAATGACTGCAGGGGAAGACAAGATGCTCATGAATATCCACTATTTATAACGCACTATATTATTTCATCACACGTGTGCCCTTGTGAGAGCTACTGCATCAGACTGACTCACCAAAACAGAACTCTGTCTTGGGCTTTTGCTTCACTGTGGCTTCATTCACCTGAGGAGAGGAAAAGATGATGAGGAAAGAAGAGGCGAGGAGAGGAGACGCCATGAGAGGAAAGGAGAGGAAAGAAGTGGAGGAGAAGAAAGGAAAGGAGGTACAAGGAAAGAAGAGGAAAATAGGAGAGGAGAGAGGAAGAGAAGAGAAGAGGAACATTTCATAACTTTGAGGTGTGTTTGACTCAGAGTGTCCATGGAGGAGCTGTCAGCGCGGCGGTGCAGTGAAGCCAGATGTCATTATCTCTCCGGTTAGCTCAGCGAGCGCTGTGACATCTGGAAAACTTCACAGACTAGGCTTCAGCTCTGCATGTGACCGTTAACTTTAACTCCAGATAACACACAGATCTTGTGTATCTGTAAAGCCCATATGGCATGTTTTGCTATTTGTGTGCACTCTGGGAATCATGCGTCCACGCCACACAAACGTGTCGCCTGTACACATAAGGGCGAGTCAACGGAGGGAGAGAGCGGTTTACCTTAGAGATGTAGGTTAGCTTCAGGCTGCCGACAAAGCTGGCTCCGCTCGGCAGGTTCTGCATGCAAACACAAACACACAGGCTCGTCATTGGCTCAGGGTCCAAGGTTACACGGCAGGTATTGGTCAATTTCCACTTCCTCTTGCTGTTTGTACAAGTGTGTGTGTGTGTGTGTGGAGCACCTGAGGGTTGTCCATATACCACAGCAGAGCATTTCCCTGCGTGTCGAGTATGAAGTATCGTCTCTGGAAGCGGCAGCTGTTCTCCTTCTCCTCGATGTCCAGGAAACCACACACCCGGTTCAGCCGGTCCACGTACGGCATGATGCTGCTGCTGCTGCTGCTGCTGCTGCTGCTGCTGCTATCACATATCACTGGGACAGACGGACAGACAGAGAGACAGAGACTTGAGTGAGATGGACAGGGGGAGATGAACATGTAAATGGAGCAGCTGAGTGAGACAGACAGAGACGGGCCGACGTGGAGGATAAAACATCTTTCATTTAGTTTTCTAATATATGCTTGCAGCCTCACACACACAAACACACACACACAAACACAGAGACCCACACTCACACTCAGCAGTTTTTCATGTGACGTGATTGAGGCTGAGCAGCAAACCCCGGAGCCCGAGGCTGAGCTGAGGCCCTCCACCACAGCCAAAAATTACAGGCTGCACTCAAGATCTGCACACACGCACATTTCCACTGGCCAGAGAAGAAAGGGGAGCGGGAGGAGAGGGGAAAAGAGGAAAAGGAAAAAGAGGAGAGGAGGAGGAGTGATGGGGCTGAGGGAGGGTGGGTGGATATGTTCATTAAGATGATGGCACGCATGTGTATCACTGGGGCTGCCGACTGCCGGCAAAAAAAACCCACAAAAAACGACTCTCATTCAGTCGAGAGACGCTGATGGTATCTCTACCAGAGAGTTTCCTCCACATCAGACATCTGACAGTAAAGTTTAACATGTTTTGTTTTTGCTTTCTATTGAGTATTGAGATTTCTGGCTTGTGACGTGGTGAGACCTCCATTTCATAATATTGTCCTCCTTAAGTTTCCGGGGGGAACTTTTAGTGCAACTCTGCAAACTGAACACAGTGAAGTTATCACAGTGAGTTCCAGTACTCGGTCAGACGCTCTGAATAAAAAAGCTGTTTTTTCTGCAGTTTTTTTTTCTCTTTTTCACTTCAGGACTTTACATCACCAGATATTTTAATGCATGGAAAGGGACTTGAATGCAACGTGGCCCCAGAGGTCAACTTACAGCAACCAGTCCACATCTGTGACAGATTATCACAATGCATTGGACAGTCATGTAAAAATATCACGGTACTATTTAAAGACATGTAAAGGAGAGGGAAATTATTTATCCAGCTTCCTCCCACAGTCCAAAAATACACAGACTGAAGTCAAATGGAGAAATTAAGTTGACCATCGGTGTGAATGAGGGGGTGATGGGGGTGGTTAGTCTCTGGATGATGAGGCGACCTGTCCTGTCCAGGGTGTAGCCCGCTTCTCACCCAGTATCAGCGGGGATTGGCTGCAGCTCCCCCCTCAACCAATAAGTAGTAAAGATAATTAATGGATGAGTGGGAAACTATTATCAGTAAAATGCTCACACACATCACCCGAGAAAAACACAGACGAGAGAAACAAACAGGTCGCGTCTTCCCCGGATGTCCTGTGAGACTATTTTTAAGTCGCTGGTTTGGAAAATGCTTCATTCTGAAACTGCTCGTGGGCCGTGCTGCGGATGTGTCAGCCATCAAACATATTTTCTGCAGCCCGTTGTAACAGGTGAAAAGTGCAAACCATTCACAAGCCTCCTGCAGAAACTCCAGAGTCTGTAATGGAAAAGTGGAATTGATGCCCCAGAGGTCACACACACACAGAAACACACAGGCACACACACACACCATTTAGTGTGTGGCACTGGCACATCTGGCTTAACCATCGACCATCACGGGGCATCACCGCCTGTGGCACCTCAGGCAAAACTTCGACAGTAAATACAATTCAGACGTCAGATTATCAGAAATGTGTGAGATTTGAAACCAGTTATAATAAACAGAGTTTGTGTGTATGAGGACAGAACACAGCTGTGATATCAGAGGTTTTGTCTTTGACCACATCCAGGTTGGTGAACTGACCTAAAACTCTGCACATTCATCTGCTTCATTCTGGCCAAGTCAGGCCTCTTTGAACAGAGCACGTTCTGTGTGTCAGGGTTAAAAGAGTAACGTCCAGACAGAATGACACAGTAGCAAAAGACTGATATCCAAACTGTGAATCCCTGGTAGGACCTGAACTCTGAAGACTATCAACCCCACACTTCCACAGATGCTGCTCAGTACTGACGTGCTGTAGTGCTTCTAAGACCACACCATGGACCCAAAGTGCTGCTACCTGACTTCACTTGATTATATTTCCCTCCAGAGCTGCTGGAGACTTTATACATCTGCTGTCAACACGCTGGTTTGAGTCCCTGTGACAACGTAACTGACTTTGACGTGTGAAATCAGTGGAGTTGGGCCTTTAACTTAGAGTTTAAAAGATTTGGTGATTTGGCAGGAAAAGCAATCTGCAACAATTTGAATAACAAAGATTAACTCTTGTGGAAAAGCATATTTGATCAAATAAAGCAAAGTTAATTACCATGGCAACAGTCCACATTTCAAGGTATTTGGGTCGCCACTGAAATAGGTAATAGCAACTGGTGGCTCTCGGTTCGTGGCTTCCTTCTATGTTTTGATAAACTTTCGAATTGTGAAATGTGGAAGTATGTGGTATGGGTCAGGGAGGATGAGGGAGATAACGGTCAGGGTGATAAAGTGGCCGAGGTTTATTCTCTGTGTCCTTCTAGTGTGAAATGCTTCAGCCTCCGACTCCACCCAGATAATTCTGATGCATTCTAGAGTGTTTTTATTGTAAGAAACTGATCTGAGAACTGTGAAGTAAAAAGTGCACCGTTTTCCTCCTATGGGCATAGAATATTATGACTCAATTGAAACTATTAAGACTTTGAAAATATTTGGTTCTGCACAAATCTAACAACACGCAGACTTTACTTGAGCTCTGCGAAGTTGAAACACTTTCCAAAACTCACCGACATTCCGTGCACCGAACGATTAATCGATTATCCCACAGAACCATGTTGCCGCCGCAGCTCTGGGTCGATCCCCTCATTTGTCATGACAGCAGCGGCGGGCACGAGCCTCACGCCCCTGAATGACACATGTGACGGTCACTGTCGTGCGCGCGTAACGTGCCCAACGTGATGGCGAGCACGCGATGAAAAAGTTGAAGAGTGATCATCAGACAGGAGTTTAGTCAGTGACACCTGACAGACATCCCACATGTCCGGGTGAGCTGCACTGACTCACCACAGACGGACACGCACGCACACGCACACACACACACGCACACACACAGAGTCACAGAGGGTCGACTGTGTGCTTCTTACCCGCGGAGCTGCAGGAGTCAGTGTGCGCCACAGCCAGCGCCCCGCACGGCTCCGACGCGCAGAGAGGAGACTTGTTCGCTGGGCAGGAGTTTGCTGAACACGCGCATGGTCCACCCGAGTTGTTTCTTTCACGACCTCCACGCACAGCGGAAATTCAAAAACAAAGCCGGCTCGTGTCGCACTGTCACAGCCTGGCCTGTTTTGTTTGTGTGGTCGGATTACACACAGGGCTCGTCTTCTTTTCTTTTTTTTTCCGGGTAGGACGTTTCGTTGTCAGAATAAACCAGCCCCGGATGTGAGCTATGCGTCCTCTCAGCAGCTCCGGCCGCCGGGTCCTCCTCCTCTCCCCCCTCCTCTTCCCCCTCCTCCTCCTCCTGATGCCGCTGCTTCATTTGAGGAACTAAACTGAACTTAACTGTCATTTTAACGAGAGAAAAAAAACAACAACCCTGTATTGTGATTTCAGTAGCTTCACTTGAGCAGTTTTGTTCTGAGAGCATTGGTTCTTTTGTACTTTTACTGATACTTTTCTAGATAACAGATTAAAAGTGTGCACCATTTTCCTCCTGCAACTGCACAATATATAGTTATATTGCATTTTGTTTTCCATCTTTACTTCTATCTTAAGGAGAACACTCGCAAACCAAGTAAAGTAAATACCCAACCCCAACCTTTATATAAACCTGAGGCTGACTAAGATGTGCTCTCTGTCCTCACAAAAGATCTACCAGTGCACACACCTAACCTTACAAACACGTCATCTCATTACAATTCATTGATTCGCGTTATGGTAACTTGCTTTGTTTTCCTCATAATTAGGATGAGTTCCCATGATGTGACTGTGGAAACATGGCCCCACAACATGAGTAATTCCTGTATCATACACACAGACACACACACAGCTGGTTCACACACAGAGAGCGAACCTGGATAAACAGGAACACAGTGAAGAATAGTGTCATTCATCCACCTGTCACAGGAGGTGAGTGCATGTCACAGGTACGAGATCATTTACCGAAAGCTGGGGGTGGGAAAAAATGCCCTTCCTGTACACTTCATAGTCCTGTACTGAAGTGTGGGAGAGTGGAGCTGCAGGTGCTGAGCCAAAAAGAAACCAATCACAGCTCACTTTCAGATATCTATCCATCAATCCATCCATCCGTCCATCATAGGACAGAGTTCAATCGGGCCAGGTCGTCTCATCTCATTCAAGCGTTCAATAATAGGCTATTTTAGCAATATTTTCATTGTGGGTTATTTCTAAACTAAACCCCTTTGATTTGATTTTGTGTTTTTGGATGTTTTATGTCATATACAGTCCACTTCTGTTATCAGAAACCCAGAAACAATATTTCAGAAATAAGCTACACATTGTCATATTTGCATTGTTACTAACGACTTGTCAGTAATTTTGCTCAGCGCTGGTTTGTAAACATCACATCTAGTTGTTTATTACATGTCTGATTCCAAGATTGAGCTGTCTGAGTCTGAGCAGTGCTTTACAGCTGCAGGTCACAGGGTTTACAGGGACTCAGAGACTCAGTTATAATGATGTAGAAGAGCATTGCATTAGGGAATAGAAGCACTTTTACTTTTAATACTTAAAATATATTTAAAAGTGAGTAGTTGCTTTTACTCAAGTAGAAAATACTCATGTCTATGTATTAGTACTCTGTGTTTGAGTGCGTCCTCCCCCACTGCCTGACCTCCTTCTTTTCAAACACTTTATTATATGTACTCAAGAGTCTTGGTTGTTAACTTTCATAGTCGGTGTTGAAATAAGAAATATCAGCATTGATTCATCAGTTTTTTCTGTGTCCTCCTGTCAAGAGGATGTGGTTGCACGTCATATGACCTGCCTGAGGACGGAGACCTACCTCACTGATTTCATATCCTGTGGCGACTGCACAGGATTCAAGTTACACATCAGTCACTGAAGGAAGTCTCAGAGTTTCCACAGCCTCTGCTGAGAACCATCAGATGGCTCTGCTCTACAGTTTGCGTGCATCTGCAGATAAATGCTTTTACATCGGGGACATTAACGTAAGCAACACACTTTTATTTCTCTGGCATTTAAAGGCACACAATAAAGGTGTGATTGTATCTTTATTCAGACAAGCTTGCATGCACGAACATGGACATTTTACTAAGATTTGTGGTGATTAAATTCTCTTGTTACCTTATGGGTTACCACGGCAACAGCATAAGTGAATCATGTGGTCATGTGTCAAGCGAAGCTGTGCACCTACCAAGACCACAACTAAGTCGTCACCAGTGGGGCCGAAGCTGTAGAGAAGACACGCCCCTTTGTAGACACACATTCACCACAAACAGTCTCAGGCTCACACTGCGTGAGAGGGAAAATACCAGACGAGATAATAAAGATACACTATTCAAGTTTTTGATCATAATCTAAGAAATAAAATGAGACAATGGAAGCTGCTGACGTGCAGCTCGTATTTACAGGACACACAACACAGCCGTCACAGACACTCAGTATAAAACACATCTCAAAATGCACGAAAACTCTCTGCAGCTGGAATCCTTTCTTTCTTTTTTAACTCTGATTAAGAAGGGAGGATGGACGGGTGACATGACAACACCACAGATAAGGAAAAGAAAAGAAGAAAGGGGTGTTCAGAACTGACTCAGTGCCACATGTAGCAATAAGCCTGTGATCAGCAGCACAGGGCCGGAGGCCAGAGCCCCTGCACCGCTGTGGGCCCCGTGGCTGTGGCTCCTGTGGGGCCCGTTGCAGTCGTCGCCAGAGCAGCACGTCACCTTGGCTCCAGAGTTGCCGCCTTGGGCCTTGTCGCAGAAAGCCTTGTAAGTGCACGACTTCATCACAGTGTCTGAAAGAGAGACACACACAGATCTGAGGAAATATCATAAACCACTGGGATAATGTTCAGCAACCTCAAATGAAGAGAGGATGTAGACGTGGAGGCTTTATGATCACACGCTCTCTCTCTCTCGCGCTCTCTCTCGCGCTCTCTCTCTCTCTTTCTATCTCTCTCTCTCGCACATGCACACACGCACACCACTCCACACCACACCACACACACACACACACGCACACACACACACCACACACACACACACACACACACACACACACACACACACACACACACACACACCAAAATACAAGACAGAAGCATACAGGCAGAAGTTAATAGGACATATTTGTGGGAAGTAATAAATACAAAAAACCGTCTAGTGGTGCATTATGGGAGTTAATTTTGGCCTTCTCTTTGCCAATGGAAACAACATGGGGACTTTTTTAGGTCCCAGCAACTTCCTCAAACTGCTGTGTCACACATGCACTGAGCTATCGCTGCTGTGCTGACCTCTAGTGAGGCGTTCACGTCACTGTATTCAACCAAATCCGCCTTCATTGTTGTGTGTTTTCCTCGTTGTGTTTGTGTGTTTACTCACTTGGTCCTGTGATGGTGGAGCAGGCGTCAGCGTACTGAGGGCAGGGGGTGGAGCCCTGTCGGTTGCAGTCTTCGTCATTGGACGCAACGCACGTGTGACATTTGAGGCCGTGGCCTTTGCACATAGAACAGGAGAGAACACCTGGATTTGAGACTAAGCCTGCATATTCACAAGCGGGTGGAAGACATGCACAAAAACACACACGCACACACACACACTAACTTGCAGAGAACCACATATTGCTGTCAATCTTATGCTAAATGTATTCAGGTCTAAATCTGTGACAGTTTTACATGGTAGCTGAGCAGGCCTCAAGCTAAATCTGCTTTTACCACGGAGGAAAGGAACAATCCAGGATCATCTGTCCTTCTACAACCCATCCACAACCAGTCTGCCAGCTGCTCATCAACTAAATCCTTACCCACTGCTGGGAAAAAAAACCCATCCCAAATAATCCCAGTGTTGGTGTTATGAGAACTCACTGTGACATGCCAGAGAGATGAACAGCAGGAGGGCGAGAGCGGTCCTCATTGCAGCCGGCTGCGGGCTCCCAATCGCTTCAGGAGTCCAGAGAAAGAGTGGACAGGCTGAGAGGAGGCACAGATGGAGGGGACACTCCAGGGTTGTGGAGAAGGAGGAAGAGGAGGGGGTTTAGACACGTGAAGGTGTCTGCATGGGGGCATTAAGGTCTTATCTCTGTAATCTCCATCTATGCTGCACAGCCAGCACCCTGCAGTAATAGACTTAACCCAGCGAGCTTTAACAGGGAGACACACTCCTAGTTTTGAGGTCATTGGTCGGAGGATCGGTTCCACGGCGCATTTTAAGTTGCAACTGACAGTTTGGGAAGTTAAAAAGACAAGTTCATCCATCACTTAGGGAGGAGATCAATCACTGCCTCAATGGGGCTGAGTGAGAGTATGTGTTTGTGTACTCATTTTTGTTTCCACGATACACACTGGACCTCATGGGGAACAGAGCCTGGACATGGTTGTATGGTGTCCACTGTCCAGTTAGCATAGATCAGAGGCTTATGCCTAAGCAAACCTGTGAGTGTGGGTGTATGTGTGTGTCGGGAAGTCTGACGTGAGTATTGTGCATCATTACTGGAACGGAGGCTTAAGCTGAGAGCATGACACACATACTGACAAACATAACACACATAACACACAAAAACACAAACACACAATGTGAAAATTCAAACAGAAATCAGTCAGGAAAGCATTTGCAGAAATTAAAGTTGAGTAAATAATATTTATTCAAGCAAATGTACAAACATTCACGGTTAGTCCTCAACACAAGTGTGACAATCCCATTTCTTATTTACAAACACAAACCGTGACTCAGGAAAGGGAAGTTAGGACCCAGGATACCCCTCCACACAGGGCTCTGGACCAGCTCTCTGTTTAAAGTGTCCAAGCCTTGAGCTTTATAAAGTTTCTAAAGACTACGCCTAGAACGTAGTCTACCCTGCTTCCTCTGGTATAGCACCCTACGGAGGTATACCCTTTAATTCAGAGACAGTAGAGCAGACACGCCCGGTTACGACAGCTCTCCTTCCATAAACCTGAGCATGTTTCACTTTAACTGCAGTGTAGATATTTATCTATATGAACGATAGCAGTGGCAGAGCAAGGAGCTCGAGCAGATTCAATTCTATAAGTAATAAAAATCAATTATTCAAAATAACAAATCTAAATGAACAGAGCTGAGGCTGGAATGGTATTTACCAAAGGGAGGAGGACATGGGCTGTACAACCTTTCTTTCCTGTAACAGGGAGTTGGGTCACCAGTGACAAAACAATAGTTTATAAAATAAAGACAAACAGCTGAGGCAATGTGACATTAGTTTGGCACAACTACAAACGATGGCACACAGGTGGGTTTGTGATATGAGTGGATTTACATGGTGGTTAGGACGCAGCGACTGACTCTGATGAACTGACGATGGAAACCTTTAAAGTGACAACAATATAAAGTGAAACCCTTGTTTCACTTTGTTAACGTACTGCTCGATTTAAATCATGAATTTTGCCAATAATACACTGTATAATATTGAGGTAAATATGAGACTTTCCGTAAAACTGGTGTAGCGTAGAAATCTTCTAGTTTTTTTCCTTCAAAAACACATTTGAACAAACATTCAGTTACGTCTCAACAACCTCACGTCTCGAATAAAGCGCTGAGCCGCTGAATGCAACTAGTTTGACAACAAATGTAAATCCTGAGAAATGTAAAGGTGTAAAAAGCAACGAACATAGAAACCTATTTATTTGTTGAGTCATCACAATTAAGCAACAGAAAAAAAAATCGAAACAAAGACGTTGAATTCTTGGTTTCTGTCACGGTGAGAGGTCAAGTGGAAACACTGTGAGAGAGGGATGTTTACAAAAAGGGACAATGCAGCACTTGACAGAAATACAGTGTCATTATGTTGTAGCCTTTTTCCATTTGTCACAGGTAAGTTTATGATTGTCAGGTAATTATACGTCTCTGTGCAAGATAGACATATTCTGCCGCTCTTTAAATAGTTTAGAATATAATCTGTGTCAAACTGTAAATCATGTGAAGCTGAAGCTGAGAATTATTTGCACTTTTTGAGGTCCAGATTCCCTCAGGTTTCAGGGGACTCCTGTACTTCCTTAAACAATCTGAAATCCTCCTCTTCAGCTCTCATGCAGCTTGACTTTAACTCTGACCTCCTCTGACCCGACACAGTGCCCCTGAGCTTCTCTCTACCCGAGTGAAATTCTTGTTTACCTCATAGAAAAATACATTTTATGGATTATTGCTTTTAAACAATCCTTGTCAAAAGCCCATCAGAGCACACGCCCAAAACATCCGGCATTAAGTCTGATGTCATCCTGCACGAGCTTTTGCAAAGGAATGAGCTGCTAAGTGGCTGGGAGTTGACTCACAAGCAGGTTGTTGTTGACTGGCACCATGGACAAAAGCACAAGGGGCCAAGATGAGCTCATAAAGGGCAGTGAATGCAAACAAAGTGACGACATAGAACCAAACTCCCGGCAATAATTAACATCTACAGAACCTCCCTGGATTCTGGTCACATGTAGTGCAATAGTAGTGTACAAGGAAGTTACTTTAAACATGTATACATGAGCAGTCTCTGAGAGGAAGAGCTGGCACAGGGTAGTAGAGCTGCTTCCTGGCTGGGCGCATGCACGGGGCAGGACCAGAGGGACGTGGAGGCAGACTCATACAGGGAGTGGCTGTCAGTCGACTCTTCCCATTTTGGCGATCAGCTCATCACAGATCTTTGTCAGTTCCTCGATCTCTTGATTCTGTGAAAGTACAACGAAGGATGAATCAGTACATTTCACGCATTTCTATATACTAAAACACAGCACAAATATATAGTATACAATTATACTAAGACCCCATTCAGACCTGGTATTAACATCCGTCCTGAGAAATCCAATGGAAAGCATTAAAACTGGATCTCACTTCCCCGCTCTATATGCAAATATTCACAGTTGTCATTTGTGTTGACAAATACCAAAATAGTTTTTTCAGGCAGTCTGTCTTTACAGACAACAGACAACAATTATGACAACATTTCCGTGTGTTTCCATGTGTGTGTGTTGCAATGTGTGTGTGAGTGTGACAGCATAAGTGCCCCGGGTCATTTGCGTTCACGTGGTGTAAAGACTGAGGCCACATGTGTCCACCTCTGAATGTGATCATATCTCTGGATGGATTCACACATGTACTTAGCGCCTGTCCGTTTGTTATCAGATCACTCAGAACAAATGTCAACACCAGGTCTGACAGGAGTGTGAAAGTGTCTTAGAGACGTCAGAATGTCTCTCACCTTCTGCTGCAGCGCTTGTTCCAGAGACTCATTCTTCATCTGCTCCTTCCTCAGGCCTGCAGTCAGCGCTACGCTCTCTGAGCTCGCCTTCATACGCACCTGATTGATCTCCTCATTGGCCCTGATTGAGACATGGAAGCAGGGAACAGATGTGTCATATAACAGAGTCTCAAACCCGTAGAGAGTATTTCACTTGTTATTACAGATTTCTCTTTAAATATCTACATACTTGTCTAGTTTCTCTTCAGCATGGACTTTCAGTGTGTGGTATCTCTGCTCCTCCTGTTTGACTCTGGCCAGATATTCCTGAGCACACTTCTTCAGCACCTCTTCATTCTGTTCGAGGAAAAATCAAACGTCAAACACATTGTGATTTAAAAACAAAACTCAGACAGAGAGAAAATAGATTTAATGTTGTATGTTTATCTTTAAAATGTTCTAATACAGCATTAAACTTGGCTATGGTCTTATAGATACATGATTCTTTAGACCTTTTTTATATTTGAAAACATTGTGGGCTCCTCTTCTCCTAATCTTCTGCATTCCTGCCGTCCCACACATGTGCTGCTGACAGCTTCACCACAGCTGTCTGTTTCCCCTCAAGCAGCTGTTCCAAAGCAGCTGTGAGTCAACTGTTGGTCAAGATTTGGGCACAAACAGCTTTAATCGAGGGTTTTCTGTGCAGTGTTTGTTGAAGTGGAGGAGAGAACAGGGCCCGAGGTCAGCATTTATCCAGTGACCTTCCATTTAAATCCCTGTTGCTCTTACTTCAAGACGACCACTGCCCCTGATCACGCTTCAAACCTTATTCTGACCTTAATCTTCTTGCAGCCCTGCTATTGGCTTATCACCTCAGCATTTGAAATAAACACTTTCCATAAATCCTTGTTTAGACTTGCACTTGTCCTACGACCCCTTACTTTCTTAAAGCCCTCCAGGGTGCTCTTCATATTTTCAAAACGTCGAAACACGTCAGACAGAGAGCGCTCCACGGAGTTCAGGTCGGCCAGCGCTGCTTCCTTCTCCATCGTCACTGCATGCAAAGCCTTCTGGGAGCTGGCACTGTTGCGCTGCTCGTCCTCTGTGAACAGTGAAGAAGAGGGTATAAGTGTGAAGTGCTAAGTTTTAGTCTAGTAGCAGTGGTTGAAAAAAAATATTTTCCACAAAAAAAGACAAGGACAAGTTCAAACTTAAATAGAGAAGATTTGTTTCATGTCACAGTTCAAGACATCACAATCACTGCATGACACTGAAACAGTGAATCAGGTGGTTACATAGAAAAATATAATGCTGACTATGCAGCATTAAAATCAGGATCTACTGAATTTAAACGAGGTTTCATAAACTATTGGGCCTGGCGGAGTTATGTTCTCTACTGAGTGACATGGTTCTTTGGTTTCTTACAGTATGTTATATTTAAGGATTTCTCTACTCACCATACATGTGAGCAATTGTCTTCTCATATTCTGCAACAATCTTCCTGTAATAAGACAAAACAGAGAGGCATTTAGAGATAACATTTATATGACTACACCAATTCTTCCACTACACCCCAAAACCCTTATATTTAAAAAAAAGAAGTGATAAATTCGAGATGTTTTTGGATCAATGAGTCTAATCTTATGTCCAAAGTGTCAAAACCTCACGTGAGCCTCAAATGGAATCAGTGTCTGTTTATTCTTTATAATAATTGAGTGAATAAAAACAGGCAGCAACATGTTCTCTAACCTCATCTCATTGACTTCTTGTCTGCAGTCGTCATATTTTTTCTTCCAGTCGTTGGCTTCCACCTCTTTAGTGATGATCTGAAAGGAGATGATGTCTGTGAGCAGAACTCTATGTACAAACAATATACCTAACTGAAAATCTACACAACAGACACACACTGGATGTGAGTGAGAACAGTGTGTTACCTCCTCTCTAATAAGAGTGAGAACAGCTTGCTTCTCTGTTTCACTGATGCAGATGGAATCAAGGACCTGACTTCCTGTTTTCTGCATCTCACTCTCCCTGGAGTTGCTCTTCAGTTTGCACGTGTCGTCGTACTGCTGAGGACAGAAATTAACCTTTGAACAGTTTATAAGGTATACATGAGAGTACACCTTCTAATTTCCAAATTAGTTGAATATAAACATCCAAGTTATCTTTTGTTTCTGTTATTTTACTTTGAACATGTGACATTGCTCTCTGTCCACCTGATCTTTATTTCTCAGTCATATTTTCTTTTTCTTTCTATTAAAGCTCTCTCCCTCTCATTTGTTACTTCATACCCATCTTGCCTTGCAGTCTGTGTTCTGAAACATCCTTCATCTTCTCCTTCCTCTTCTCCTCCCCATTGGCTCATCCCATTCTCATTTTGTCCTTCCCTGGATTAGGTCCATCATTTTCTAATCTCCTGAATGATAATCTAAATCCATCTGTCACCTGAGTAGATGAACATAGCGGCAGTCACTAAGAAGCTCCTGCTCTCCTACAGCAAACTGTAGTCACTGTATCAGACACCTGATCATGATGCAGCTTCATATATATAATCTACTATATAGTCTTTAAAATATTTGGATTATTCATGTGATTTAACAGAACTTTGTCACTGTTGTCATCACGGTGATATGAAACATAAGAACACGTCTGGACTTGTCTGACTGTTTTCATCACAGATGTTGAGTCGGTAGTGACCTATAAACAAGTGTTCTAGCTCCATCTAGTGGTTTCAGGAGAGATCTTCATCATAGGACAGTATTGATGACAACATAACAAAGTCATGGTTCAGTAGTCTTATCAAAATATCTTAAATGGACATATGTGTTAAATCCTCACCACAGAGCAGCAGTCTGAATCCTCAGGAGTGAGCGTCACTTGGCAGTCTACGACTGGAAGAAAGCAACAGACTCATGGTAAGCATATGAGACATGAGAAGTTACTGAATGTTATGTGTCTTGATATTATTGTAGCAGCGAGTTGTACTTCATGCAGTAAACGGCACATGTATGATATTTAAAGTTAATGATTAATGTGGTGTTTGTTTGTAACAGTAAAGCTAAGTTGACCTTCTCACTGTGCTGTATTGATCCAGCTCGGCTGATTGTTTGCATTGAGGGAAGCTGAAGTCAGCTGACTAAACTTTAACATCCAGTCATCTGATCTCTTTACATGAGAGTTGCTCCCTGAGCGGAGACACAACTGAGCGACCCGAGTGTACTGGAGCTGGGTGCCTCTCAGGAATGTAGAAATTAGGAACGCAACAATAAAGTTAATCATTGGTGCTTACTGCTCACACTGCTCGCCAACTTCTCCTCGTCTGTGGCGTGGCCTCCATGATGGTCGTCCTTTAACAACAGCAAACATTCAACAACACAGACAGTTTATATTGTGAGAGCTAATGCTACCACACAAGTCAGATGTTGCTTAAAAAAGAGAGAATTCTCACCTGTTCACTGAGTTCTTTTTGCATCAGCGGCTGGATCTGTTTCACTTTACAGGAGTTCCTGAGTACAAAGATCATTGAGAAAATTAGTATCAACACAAAACAGATCATATCTCTGTATGAGCGAACATATGGGCAGGTGTGAGGATGAGAAGAAAAAGCAGGAGAGACACAAAAGCCCAGACCTCATAGCTCTGCTCTGTGTGTGTGCGGAATTCAAATGCTTTCCTAAAAGGGCTGAAGTAGGCAGGAGAAAAAGCAGATTAATGATGAAGGCGTTTGCCAAACTCATATAAGAACAAGAACAGTTGCACAGAGCATTAGAGGGAATTACATGATTTCCACTAACACCGTTTATCCTCCACTTTCTAAATCTATTGTTCACTTCCCCCCCCAACTTTGATTGAAATGAGGTCAAGTGGAAGACACAGCAGGATGCGGAATGAGCCTGGACTGGGATTGCTCTATTCAGCACGGCAATTTGCAAAAGACACACACACACACGTCTGCGCACAGTTAGACAGTACTTACAACAGAGCACAGAGGGAATGGACTTGCTCTGCAGTCCTGATGCCACACAGAGAGAAGGGAAACAGAATGATAGGTTTGGAAGGAAAAGGAAGGAAAGACACAGGAGATGATGGGACAGGGGTTAGGTCAAACACAAGGTGAGTAGGGGGGTTATTATCGTTTAGAGAACAGAAAGTCCAGACTTCGAGACAGATGAGAGTCTTAGGTTAAACTGGAAATAAAAGCCTAATTTAACCCATGTACAATCATAATCTTCAAAAACCGATGTTAGTACTACAATAAAAGATCAAATGAATAAAGTAATTTCTGGAATTATCCTTCTTAGTTTCATATTTGTGAGAGATTTATAAAGTCACTGAAAATACTTAGCCGGGCAAAGTCTAGCTGCTAAGAAACAAACTTTAACCTGGAAACTAACCCTACGTCTAAATCTGAGCTTTATCTCAAGACTCCAATCAGGACAATATGTAAAATAATAGGACATAAATTACTATACAGAACAATGGTCTATAATATGTAATATAGTACAATTTAAAGACGCTGCTCTTGTACAGGTAGTGTGTTGACCCTGTCAGACTACACATGATACGATAATAAATAATATATATCATCTAATCCATCCACATACAGTAATATAGAGTGATGCCAATAGAACTTCTATCAAATCTGTTCATCTTTGTGTACTTAACTGAACTCTCACAACAGAAATGATTGTTCAGAAATAGTTTGCAGTTTACTGCTGTGTGAGTAGTACATGTTCATACACAAACAAAAAGAAATTGACTAATAAAACAAATAAGTAGTTATTCTGTTTTTTTTCTCTAGTTGATGGAGACCACAAGAGGGCATTGTTGCCACGTTAACTTCTCTTTTCACCATTCAAACAACATTAACACAACAAACGTCAAGCATTCTTTAAAAATACTTAATCCCACTGTGAGAACAGAAAACGTCCCCACATCAGCAGCTATGGAATAATAAAAGCAAATCCCAAACTAATCCTACCAAACCAAAGTGATCTCAAATCCTAAAATAAAAATAAGAGCAATAAAACCAATAGAAACTATAGTAGTATTAATGATGAATGAATGCAGGGACTTAATAGCTGACAGACCTTTAGAGAGACAGAGCAGGTCACAGGCAACAGCTTGTTAAACTGGGAACATTTTGATCCCTTCAGGTTCACTGTGTACAATAGCAGCCATTCACTATTGTTCCCTGCAGCCATAAAAGAGAGCAGCGTCTTTTTTATGCTCGAAAACCGGTGAGTCATGTTAGTATAGTAAATGGAGCTACTGACTGGAAAGAGGATGATTATGATTGATGAAAGAAGAGGAATGGCCTCTGTGCATGTTTGACTGTAATCTTCTACTCACGTGATTATGGCGTCGCTGGTCTCGCAGGTCAGTTTTGTGTTTGACAGCATAGAGTTTTTGTTGCCATTGAGCAAATCGGGATCCACACAAACGTCACGACTGGGGATCAGGTTTGAGTCCGGGCTGGAGTCAGATGTCACTGGAGCCTCATCGTCCACCTCCGTAGGATCGGGTTTGTTCAGTGAGGAGAGGACGCTCAATGAAGGGGGCCTGACAGCTGGAGGCTGGGGCAGAGGGGTGGATGAGGAGAGGCCCTCTCCTGGACCGGGTTTGGTGCTAAGAGTCAAATTAAGGTTCTGATCCAAACAGAAGCTGCTGTTGTCCGGAGAGGAGCCGGTGAGGTTGTTCAGAGAATCAACCTCTTCTTTTTTAGAGTTCTCGTCCAGAAAGTGGTTTGTAACATCAGGAAAACCTGTGAAAAGAAAAGAAAAGTGATTAAGTTTATACATCACATTATAAAAGAAAAATTCCATTAATTGCTTGACAATAGTAGAGTTAAATTAAAGACATAAGTCAAGATATGCTGTAAATAAAAATTGCACAACAGCAGGTTTTATCAGGATGATCTTTAGCTGTCTGAAGGTCCTGAGCCATAAATAATCATAAACAGCTTCCTTATGTTTTAAACCTGGAGTGAGGAACAGCCAACACATTTTGAGACATCTTGAAGACCTAACATTGACAAAGGACTGCAGCAGAGCTCCAATGTCGACAGGTGCATCACTCGGATCATCTATAAGTGTGATCACAACAAAGTATCATCTGATCAAATTGAGAGTAGAGAAACAAGATCTGTGTAACATTTATTCTTTTAGAGGACCTAGTTTTTCAACGGATAAGTATATTCCATTTTGTCTCTTTTAGCTATGTTTATGGTGTCTACCAACTCCTGAGGGAAATATCTGGCTTGTCTGCTGCTGATGCTCCACTTTTTTCTTCAGCTATTGGCTCACTGTGCCTGTCTACCGCTTGGTGCAGGGCAGGCTGTGTACAGTGAGGCTTTCAGAGAAAACTGAGGCTGAACACGATGCAGTGAGAGCAGTGCGAATGAATTAGAACAGTGAAGTAGAGGAAGCATCCTAGGGATGACGCAGGGAAAATAGATTTTATTCACATGTTTCTGTCCTGAAGGAGTGAAAACTAACGTCTCAATTCTGTGACGGCCGTTCCTTCTCCTGGAAGAACATTTAAAATAGCTGCTGACTTCCTCTCACACCACTTCACATCCTGTGTCCTAACACATCCCTCTAATGACCACAGCAGCAGACCAGGCTCTGTTGAGTCACACGGCTGCAAAAACACAGTACACTCTGTCACTGAAAAAACACACCAACACACATGCACTGTAAAACTCACACAGCTACACACAATAATAAAACCACAAAAACCTCTCCTGTATTTTTCTTTACGTCTTCTCACCATGCCCAACGTGAATGAAACCACTGTTGAGGAGGGTGACAGACGACTTAAAACAGAGTGTGTGACTTATTACATCATAAAATCAGTTAATGGAAGTTTAGTTGAGCTTCTGCTCAAAATGTATGGTTCTTTCAAAAACACTGCATTCCCACCCTTCAGAGACATGGAACAGATGTAGAGGAACCACACCCAGAAATGGAGAGTACACACCACCACGTGGCCTAGCAACAATAACAACATCTGACTTTATTACAGTTTCACAGCTTAACTAAAAGAGAGGAAAGGGAGATGGAGGGGGAAGTGTGCGAAAGAGTCGGTGAGAGAGAAAAATATACTACAGTATCCAGGTACTGATTCAACAGTACATACTATTTAATTGTGGCTCCTGCCTGTTCCCATGTACAGACAGCCACCCCCCTGAGCTGTTAAGGCTAATTATAGGGAACCAGGCTATCAGTTTCTCAACACAGTCGATCTTTTATTTATGACCTATAACCCACATTTTGTACAGACCATGTGACGGTTATACATGACAAGGAGACTGTTATTGTCTACAAACTAGATTCAATACCAAACACGTTCATCTCTCTGTCATCATCTGGCACAGCGTCCCATATGCTGTGGTCAAAACATGTCTGATGTCAAGAGGCTGAGACATCCACAGCGTGCAGACGAGTATATATCCTCATACACCCCGAGAACATGTCAAACTCAATAGAGGTGCATGAAGAAAGTAAGTTTGCAAACATTAGCGATGGCATTTGTTTCAGGGCAGAGGATCCAATCCAGATTATCTATTGCCATGGTAACACGTGGTGCTCCTGTCTGTGTGGGTGAAAGCGGGACAGCTGAGAGGGGCTTTCACACCAGTGTGCCTCTTTGGCAGCTTCAAACAGGCCGGACTCAAATACTGCCAACTTGATTTACAAGTCTCATACACACAGTATGCACAGCTGATCGTATGCTGATCATAGATCTGTAGCAAACATGTGGTGAAACTAGAAAATTACACAAAGTTACATTACACTGTCAAAACATAATTTCCAGAGAAAGGTCTTTTATTGCACATTTCTGTGCACTAAAAGACTGTTGCCGCAGGCTCTGTGAGTACCAGTCATTTACACACCCACATAAACATAGGGCCCTGGTTGAAAAATACCGGAGATCTCCTTTAAAGAATAGGCTGTATAGCCAATGGAAGGAGAATAGGACAATAATATGTTTGCATTACTACTAACAGTCATTACTAAAATGCTATTAATGTGTTTAGATGTTTGCCCTCACTCCCAGTCCTGATCTAGATCTGGATTTCTTTTTGAGAATTTTATTTGAGGAAAAAATCAAATTGAGCTATAGTGAGGTTAATCCAGGACACTGGGACATCGTTGTTAGTAATCACACCCAACAATGTGCACCACACCCACCAGTGATGCTGATGTGGTCAGTGGTGAAACCCAAACCAGAGCGGGCAGCGAAACACTGCTCTTCATTCTCATGGTAAGTTGCTCTCGAATGCTGAGACACAAGCAGGCAAACAACTACTTTGGCTTTTTCCATTTAAACAGGAATTAGACAAGATTATCAATCAGTTCTGACATTCTACTGTATGTAATGGGACAATGGGCAGTTGGTACCAAAAAAAGCTATTGGTGCTTGACACCACCCAGCCTGGTCTCTTTTCGGGGGGGGGACAGATCAGTTTATAGGACTTAGGGCAGCCTGTCTCACCTGTGTGGTTGCAGTTGTCCAGTTGATTCAGTAGCTTCACGAGACCCGGAGACTCGGCCTCTGGAGTCTCGAAGGTTCCCTCTGAGTCAGAACTGTGAGGAGAGAGAGAGGACAAAACAGATTCCTTTAGTACCTGCCACCTCATTGATGCTCAATAAAACATTACAAACAAAATGTAAAAATAATGACTAAATAGAAAATGTCCCATGAATTAAGCTTTCTCATAAAGTGATGAGGAGTTTGATATTAAAACAAATCAGACTGCCTGGTTGATGGCTATAGGAATGCTTCTCACACAACATTCTACTGTCTTTCAGAACAGTGAGGCCTTGAAAACACTGATCAGTCTAAATAACAACATATACATGCTACAAGCAGCTGAAATAAAAAATGGCCGCTGTGGTTGTGTGTTGCAGGGTCAAATTCACTCTAGCAAATTAACAATGGGTTTCCTACACAAATCCTCTGTTTTCCTCAAGTGACAGGAAAATAATAGCTTTCAGAGCTCAAAGCAGCTTAAGATAAACAAGCTGCTTTTATTTTACAGGAAGGGAGAGGAAAGGAAGTGAAGCCCTACAAGGCCACCTGCATCCTTTGCCTTTCAATAAGGACACACTGTGGGACACAACACTCATTAAAGCGCACACACACAGACACACACACACACACAGCGTCTTTTGGTCTGCTGTGTCAGCTGCCTAGACACGCAGCCCAGATTTATTTCCAAACTGCGGAGAGACCAAAAGGCGGGGAGAGACAGAGAGAGTGAGAGTTTGTGTACGAGCGCCTGTTCCCAGCCACTCCAATGCACGTCAAACCGTCCACACGCTAATGAAAAACAGCACAGGAGGAAACAAAGCTCCCAGTGCCAGCAGACAACCGCACTCCATCTCTGTGATACCAGTTCACACAAACACATTCACACACTCCTCTATACAACACCGCCATCCCGGGCTAATCCTAATATATATAACCCCCCCACCCTGCATACACACACACACACCACATCCCAGTGATGGCCCCACTGGCTGCGATCTTGGATGGTAACTTAGGAACTAGAAATGGACAGAAAAAAATCTAAAGCTTTGGAAACTGTGGCTTTGCCCCCCCTTCCCCCCAGCTTTCAGAAACTGTTTCCATACAGCTTTGACGCACACAGACATAAACACTCACACATACTCAAAAACATCAAAAAGATTTAGACATTCAGATCCTTAGCAATTGGTTCACACAAAGCAGGAACTGAAGAAACAAACGTTTGAGTGAGTGTAGTTTGACGAGGAAACTGTTCGCCGAGGACAACAGCCTGACACGACCACAGGATCCACTGTATCAATCAGTGTGTGTGTGTGCGTGTGTGTGTATCCACCACCTGTCAGTATGACTCATGAATCATCACTGTAATCAACACACAAACACCCCCACCGACACAATCAGTGTGTTTGAGTCCAAACTCTATTGAAAACTGTTTTATCTGATTGTCTTCAACACGTCGACCTGTGAACCATATCTCTTTCTGACTTCACCCTCACACACACGTAAACATATGTGGCCAACCCTCTTACTTGTCCTCTCCGGCATCCTTCTCTCTGGGCTGCCCATCTTCTCCGGCAACCCCAGTCACTGCTGACCACGTCCATTTGGCCCACTGGACGGGAGACAACCAGGACATCCCTGAACCACGTCGAGTCCTAAACCTTAAGCCACCTCTGGTGTTTACAAGCAAACTTCCTCTTCCTGTGGATAAGTTTAGTCTTATCTGTCAGTCACAATGGCCAAGCAGTGCCGCACTCTGTCTATTAACAGCAAAAAGAAGTAGGTGGCAGCTGGCGTTCTGTCTTCTTGCTTCTCTCCCTCACTTCTTGCTTTTCGATGTGGCTGTCTCACTTCCTCCTCTGGCTCAGCCGCTCAGCTTTCCCATCCTGCTCCTCTGCGTGGTTAGCCTTCGTGAGAGTGAAACGTGTCTCACACTGCTGCTGCTGCTGCTGTTTCTGTTGCCGCTCCGCTCTCCACAGCACTGACTCACACGGTGCAGATTACTGAAGCATCAGTAGTCACTCCTCTCTCTGCTCTCCTCCCTCTCCCCTCACTCTGCTCTCTCTCTCTCTGGGTGGACGATCAGCTGGTGAACACACTGCGCAGCTCTTCCCTGCTTCCATATGTTTGCTAACTAGCTCGCCCGCTCTCCTCCCAGATTCTTTGAGGGTTTGTTGATTGTTAATGAAGCCAAGGGGCAGAAGAGAGGCAACGGTTTGTGTTTGAAGATGCAGAGAGGAGTCTGCTTTCTCTGAGACAGAAGCTACCAGATGCTTGTGTCTCCAAAGAAATGGAGATGAGAAGAGATAAAAGAAGAATGGGAGGAGAGGGAGGAAATTATTGGCCCACTGTGTGTTTGAGGCACAGTCTCAAAGTAATTTGAGTTGTTAATGGTTTGTTTACTTTGCAGCTACCAACAGAGACAGTGGATAACAGTGATTACAACACAAAACTCTGCCGAAAAAAAAAGAGTCTACCCTGGATAATGAAGAGAAGACTAAAAATGTGCCCTTTATATAAAATGTTTAACTGTCACACGAGTCCAAACGGAGAATATTAATCCAAAAATGTTGTGGCGAGTGAGCAAACAAACGTACAGGGGATCTGCTGTTCACAGAAAATATCCAGGTCAGAAAATCAACAAATCAATAAAGCAAACCTAGATTTAACAATAACAACACAAATACTCATCAGACTGACAGAAAAGTCATTGGGATTAAAGCTCTCATCACTGCTCACACACACACACTCGTGGATGGCTTATGTAACTTCAGCTTTTCACGTTTATACTTCTCCCACACACACAAACGCACACGGAATCTAGGCCAGATGAGATGTGTTCTTTTGAAAAAAAAACATGGAGCATGACAAATGTTATATCAGGGGGATGGCTCAGCCACTGTGAAAAAAGTGCACGGGGGAAAAAATAAAGGAAGGAGCATAGACGCGTTTCTTTTTCTTTTAACTGCGAGGTACGTTTCCTCTCCTGCTGTTTACTGCTCGCACATGTTACACGTGGGGGGACAGACAAAGGCTCTTGAACTGATCACTCAGAGCTGGTTCACAGAGAGACACAGCCAGATAGATGAGAAAACATGCACGCACACATGCACGCAAATAATGTCACACACTGGTGAGCACAGAGAAAGAGACACTGTTCAATCTGTGATGGAGGCACAGACAACAAATGAACAAATCAGAGGCACGACAGATGGAAAACCGCATCAATTAAAATGGAAGCGAGAAAGACAGGAGGGGAGGGAGATGAAAGTGAGTTTTCTTACATATTTATTTGTGCATATTTAACATTCCTGACATTGTGTCCTTTGTCTCCTTATCTGTCAGTCAGAACGGGTAAGAGGACAAACCTGTCCGTCTTGTAGAGGACAAGATCTACCAAAGCTAACAAAGTCCCTCAAGCAGGGCACTCTGGGGTACATCACATCCTGTGTTTACACTGCAACACCTTTAAGCTGTAAACTCGCCTCTAGACACACAAAAACACACCGAGATCACATGACAGGACAGGGAGACAACATGCAGCGATGGATAGAATCGTTGTACTGGATCCTCAGCTCTCACCCGGACAGAGCAGAGACCCACGCAGACAGAGAAGTGGGTGGAAAACAGAGGGGAAAGGAAAAGAATCAGCTATTATGTAATGCCATGAAACCATAAGTAGCACACAGTGGCAAAACCTACACATAAATAAACCATTTGCGAGCGGAAGCTGCCATCTTAGACAAAAAGACACACCAGACCACACGCACTGAACCGCAGCCATTATACGTGCATAGCGTCAGTTAATCCACCAAGAATCCACAACCTTAATCATCAATTACATTTTGACTGATGGCAGCATGTGTGGTTATGAGCTAAGAATAAATCGGCAATGATTAAGATGTCAGGGAGCTACAACAGAGGACATGTGATCCTGGATGAGATAACTATGTGGGTGTGTGTGTGTGTATATAGATATAGAGAGGGTATTAGAAAAGCCTCTCAACTATCACAGACTGTTTATCTCTGCTCTCTATTCCCTACATGATGACAGAAACTTAAACAGCATGGGCCATTTAGAGCCATCATCAGGTCACCATTTCCCCAAGACCTTATACTGCATTACAAGACCTATTGAAATGAATGGCATGATATTTGCTGTGAATATTCTTGTTCCCTAGACGATACATACTTATGTTTTTGGTCATTGTGGTGTTTACTCTAGAGCAGGGGTGCCCACACTTTATAGGTTTGTGAGCTACTCTTGAAATGCCCAGCTCAATAAGATCACATTTACATTTTTATTCCGGTCCAGCTCAGAATAACAGAGTTGTGAGTATGATGTCTGTAGAACATTTGCGGAGTGTAATGACAGCCTTCAATCTTTAAATGTTAGACGACTTAGCTCTGGTCTTGTTTCAATTAGAGGTTACATTCAAAAGCTGCAGTATACAAGGTCATGACTTCAAATGTCCCCCGTTTGATCAACAGTCACAAGGAACAGATGTCAAACCGTAAAGTTCAATGTAGGAAACATGTCAGTATTAGTATTTATAATAGAGGAGCTCCTGGCTAAATTGAAATGATTATAAAGCAAAACTATCCCAGTTCCACAAGTTGGTACAAAATTCGTCAAAAAAACTGATTGGAATACAAATCTGGGCTTTGATTTAAAACATTTGACCTTTTATCATTACAACTTTGAAAGCTTAACTATATATGAAAAAAAATTAGATATTTAAAAAATCCTGGATCTGTCCCTTTGTCCGGATCTGTTCCAAAATTTAATGCGTTCTTTCTTGGCCCGTTAAATTCAAATTCTGTTCACCAATTTTTGCATAATCCTGATAAACCAATAAACAAAAAAACAAAAAACAAAGGATAGGTGCATATTACCACCTTAATGGAGGAAATAAAAGGAAGATGTGGATAATGTCCTGAATACAGGCTCTGCATTGACTTATCAGTCTGCCTTGTATAAATATGTGGTTGTGTATGTGTGAAGTATATAGAAATACATTTAACTTGAGCTTAAATGTCAGGCTGTAAAAAAAATTCCCTCTGGAGATGGATGAGCCGGCTGATCTGAAGACAATAAAACTGCTGGGTCACATTTGTTTGTCTTCTTTTATGATATAGCTCCACCTAGTGATCATTACTGGACTCTCATCCAAATTTAACAAAAGAATTAACAAAATTTAACAAAGATTCAGTGACACAATGCCAGGATGAAAAGAAAAAGACAACAAAAGGAGATGTGGTAAGAATAGATGTGAGAGAGCAACAGGGGTTCACAACAGGTCTGATTTCACCTTTGGGAGCTTAAATGGGTTGACAAGGTCTCTGGTTTCACCATGGCAACCAATTGGGAGGAGGCCACAAGAGTATTCCACTATGAAAACATGCATATAGACACCACTTCGCCCACCCTCACACAGATAAGTAGGAAAGGATGTAGAACAGCAGAAGATATTAACCATCTTATGTTGATTTTTAGACGTCAGAGTCAAAACTATTTTTTTTCAAGTCACAAAACTATAAATAATAACGGCAATAAAAAAACAAGTGGCAACGTTTCTATAACATGATTCCATAGTGAAACTTCTCTCAAAGCCAAGGGAAATAAAGTGCAGCAATGAATCATGCTCATTGTGCTTGAATCTGCCATTTTTACAAAGGTCATAGGTTACACAAAATATAAGAGCAGAAAACTAGCACGGAGTAAGACTGAATAAAGCCAAGGCACTCTCCCTCCCAGACTACTGGAGAAACATTGAAGTGACAGTGGAATGAAAGAATGAGGCAGCAAGAGAGAGAGAGGAGGGGTTTCATGCACGGACACCGGCCGAGCTATTGTTCGTGAATACAACAGGACACAGGAGCACACAATACCCACACTAAAGTGCATGAGCATTGTACAGACATGCACACACAGAGCACGACAGAAGACAACACACCCCCGAGTGTTCTACATTATGATGTCTCAATTCATTTATTCCCTTCGAAACAGTGCCCCATGATTTCATTTCAATTCTTCTTTAATTTGCACTATAAATTACAAATACACCTAAATCATCTACTACAATACTGTGCAAGTTCCAGCCATTTACCCCAAAATTATTCAGCAGTAGGTTTCACGTTCATGCTGGTGAATTATTAAATCGAATATTCTCAAATTTATTGCCCATCTTTGTGTATTCACTGTGTCTCTCTCTTAGAATAAGAAAAGTTTTCTTCGGCAGACACTCTAAGAGAAACAAGCTCCAAATACAGGTCAGCCTTTTCCCAAATTAGGGACTGTTTGGATGTTCATGGGGAACAGGAAGTCCACTGTACATCCAAGACTGCCCCAGTTAAGTCATAAAACGGATGATTAAGCCAACTATTATTAGACTGAAAGCCGAGATCCCACGACAACGGGTTTGCTTCGCAGTATTCCCATAAGGACGGCCCCAACCCCCATCAGTCACACACAAACACAGTCTCTGATAAACAAAAAAAAACTATTCTCATGAGTCTCTCTTCCATCCCCAGAACATCTGCTTAAATACATGGTTACCGTATTAACAACCACTGCTCTCCATGACCAGGACATGAATCGCTGAGCGGAGCTGTGATAATAGAAGGATGCCTGACCGAGCATGACTAAGCAAGTGAGGTTACGTGGGTCGAGACAAAATGGTCCAGTACATGAGGCTTTCAGTGGCTTTGGGTAATACAGATGACAAAACATGAGAGAAATGAGATCAAATGAGAAAAAAAAGAGGCGGGATTGTGGCTGTGACGTCTCAAAAACGTCTTCCTACATTCTGACAAGGAGACAGCTCCAGTTAGCTGCTGGTTATACATCACTCAACACTGTGCACGGACAGAACAGAGCAGATATCTGTGTTAACTGCTCAGACAGAAATAAAGCATGCAGCTTGTATGATTAAAATGCCACTTTAGAATTAGGGTCACAGCTGCATAATGAATTGCTTGCAGCAGCGTTATCTCTCCTGTTCTTGTAGCTACAAATCTGCTGCTGAAATATCAACACACCAACGACAGGAGGGCTTGGACGCTGCCTTGATTTCAGGGGCATGACCTGATCAGCTCATACACAATGCATGAGCCTCTCTGCTATAATGGCAACAGCGCTACCATTTCTCTTTCTCTCTTGTGTTCTGTGACCCTGGCAGCTCTCCTCAGATTTGAATATTCAAATAATTTCCAAACTAGCATAGCATAGCAGCGGGGGCTGTGTGCCGAGTCATCTGATGGGCTGATTTGATTTCAGACCAGCGGTGAAGGTCCTGCCTGTGACGCAAGCATCAAGGAAGCATCACTGCTCTTCAACTCCTTGTCTCACTCCCTCTTTCCCATCTGGGACACTGAGTTCATACACACAACACACCACACTCTCACAGATAACAGGATGACTCAACTGTATCCACTCAACTAATCTCTATCGAGTCATGTCTGTGACATGTTCCCTTTCCCGTGACACTCGACACATAAACACAAAAACAAAGGTCATCTTACATGCTGCTCTTTTTCCGAGGAGAGCTGATGGAGCTCTTCCTGCTCTGGCTGAGGGAGCCCCCCATGGCAACAGCCCAGTCTGTTGTTGTTTCAGGTTTACCCCCGATGCTTCGTACGTCCTTTAAGGTTCACCTCTGGCTCTCGTGCAAACAGCCTGGCTCAACAGCAGAGCCCTGAACCGTGCTGCCTCTTCTCATGACTGACGGGTTTTTATTTAACCACCCCGCCTCTCCTCTCCTCTCCTTGTTCCTTTCCGCTCTCACCGTCTCTGTTGATGCTGTGCAGCCTCAACACTACTACTGATCCCACATGAATAGCTCTGCCAACGGTCCCGCCTCCTCGCTCTACTTCTCCTCATCCTCTATCATCTCTCTCTCTCTCTCTCTCTCTCTCTTTTGAAACACACACTTACCAGAGGCAGATTATCTTCCCTTGTTAGGCACTCCACCGTCTTTAGAGGGAGAAAACCACAGAGTCCACCTCTGTGTGCAGGGGGGGAGGGGGGGGCAGTTTAAAGACCACTTAGGAGTTGGAGGGGGCAGATGAAAAATGTGTGTGTCAGTGTGTCATGGGGGTGTCTGGCTGGCAGTGATGAGAGCATTGTTCATGAGAGAAAGAAGCTCTTCTATTGTTTGACGGCTGAATACCAGATCTGAGACCAAGGGTGAGGGAGGGAGGGAGGGAGGGAGGGATGATGGAGGGAGAGTTGGCTGCATGAAACACAGGCACGCTCTTTGTGCCGGATTCCCACTACCTGCTGTGACCCACAGGCCACCTCTGCAGCACCCTCTTGCAATTTTTAGCATGACAGTACACACACGCACACACACGCACACACAGACACACACACAGAGCTCTCGTTTGTTTGCATACATTCACTTGCTAAGCTCCTAGTTGCATTTTGACCCTTTACCCTGAAACAACACTGGATACACGTTCAGGTCAGACAATATGACGAGTGGGACAGACAGGTTCACACTGACCGAACTGGATCACGTGAATAGAAAGTTGAACAGTTCTTAACTCATGAGGAAAGAGAAACCCCTGGAGATGTGACGTGCCACTGCTCCATGCGTCCCGTGGAGTGTCAGTGATGGAAGTCAGGCAGCCTGAGCGCCATCCTGTAATCCTGTTAGTGTAATGAACAGTGGTGGAGGCAGGGGTGCAGGGGACAGACCCGCCTTTGAGAACCACTGAGAGGCTTTAGCTCCTGACCTGAGTCACATGAGGCTCTTTGGACTCCATCTTCTAACTTCACCGCAGAGGACACGAACCACGAGAGGAGTGAATAAACCATCCAGAGTCACCAAAGGAATTCAATACTCAGGAGCCATGATGTGAACAACACGCGACCTCCTCCCGGCTGTAGACCGTCACTGTCTCTGTTCACCTGTTAGCGTCGAACTTCAACGAGCTTTGCAAACTACCAACAAACACACGAACACTGCAGCTCACCGCTTCGACGTCACGGTTTGTAAAAATAAAAGCGCACAGGGTAAATAAATAGAGCATAGAGCTCAATGAAACTTCAGCTCACCTCATGGTTTGTTGGTCCTCACTCAATTCACCCGCTGCAAGTGATGCTGTGTTTACCACGCCACTGCGCACGCGCCGCCCCGCTGATTTACCATGGCACCAAAGTCGAGGCTCTCACGACTGCTAGAGTTAACGTTAAGTAACTCACACTTGCAAATAGCACTTAGGTCAGGGGTGGCTCCTGGTACAGGCGACATAGGCGGTTGTCTAGGACGCAAATTGCCGAGAGGGCGGCACAAGAGACTGATTTATCATGACGTGACACGTGCAACGTAAAACAATATAGTAACTTCACAGCATCATCATCTAACCCCGGGACGCACCGGCAGCACCGGGAAGCGCATCGGCTACACACACACACACACACACACACAAGCACATGATCTCCTGTAGGGGGGTGGTGGAAATGCGCTCCCTGGGCCACAGGGAAGAGCCAGCCCCACGCCACTACGCTGCCATGGGTGGAACCAGGACACCAGTGGACACAGGAGCTGGGTCCGAACTCATGGGTGAGGATGGGGGGGATTTGTATTAGGGCGAAACAACTATTGCACAGGTTGTGTCCCTAACATTTCAAAAGAGAGATCGCCATCTCGACTGTATTCAGGTGACAAGTCTTTAACCTCAGATCATCAGCGTTTCTTGGGATCTACACTCTCTCACTCTGTTAGTTACTACAATTCAAACTCTTTCCACTTTAAAATAGGGAAATTACACCTCACTCTAATGCTCTGCAGAATTCATGAGTTATCCTTCCCCAGAAATAAATAATGTTTTCACATTCTGCGCAGAAGCCCATTGCGCAGGAATTGCGCGCACAGTTTTTTATTTTTTAAATTAATTTAATATAATTTAATTTTTATCTTTTTTTTACTTAATTTAAATTTACATAGTGTAAGATATTTTGCAATTAATAAAAGATTGAAATTACTGTCAATTTTAAGACTTCAGTATATTGCCAGAATGGAGATGGGAGGGAGTGGGGATTAAACCCGGGACCTTCTTATTTGACAACGACCGCTTTACCGACTAGGCCACACAGCCTGCTGATTCCTGAGAGGAACTAAGCACGATAAGAAGATGGACAAATTATCGTGTGTATGTGTCCGTGTCATTCTATGCTGCAAAGCTTCAGAGAAAATATGTTATACTTTTCTACATATATTTGACAGCCTTACTTAAAAGTTACTTTTATATTTTTGGATTTTAGATACTGGAGGACCAGTAAACCAGTAGTTGCCAGCCTTGTCTTCTGACGCCTTTCAAGAATCACAGCCTGAAGCTGCTTGTTTCCATGTGATGTCCTGAGGCTGCCCCCTGCTGGCTGCTGGGTTCCTCTGCACTCCAGCTGTTGTCCTGAATGAGCTTTGCTAATGAAAGAATACTGCATAGTCACATGCAGTATGTGTTGAGAGCACAGCATCCTGGTTTAGATAGATGGATACTGGTTTAAATGTTACTACCAACACATCTCCTTTGGTACTAAGTGTGCAACAAGCATACTGTGTCAGGGTGAACATTTTAATTAATTCCACTGCATACAGTACAAGGCAAGCGACACAAAAGTTTTGTACTAAGAGGAGAAAATTTCTTTCAAAGTCAAACAAAACACAATATGGATGATAGGTGAACAGTTTTAGCGATGGTGGATACTTGTGTATTTAAAACAAATGAGATGTTAAAAGACCTACCTCTCAGTAAACGTCAAGTAGATAAACTACAGGTCTATACGGATCCTTCATTTGCTTCACCTGTAATGCATATATAAACCCCACCCATGAAGGTTTTCAAGGTGAGTTGCAATCATGGGAAAGACAAAGGAGCTTACACAAAAGCTGAGAGAGGAGATTATTTCATCACACCTGAAACGCCTTGGGTAGAAGAAGATTTCCCCCAAAAATTATATTCCAGGTGACACCATTGTGAACATTATAACATTATAGTCAGATCAACTCAGATAAACCCCTGTGTGACTGCAACACACCTACAGGATGACCTGATGAAGGCTGGTACAAGTGCTACAGTGGCAACTATAAGATAAGAAGACTCCAAGACGCACTCAGCTCTTGACCACAAGGAACCTCAAAAGTCGGGTAGAATATGCCAGGAGGAATTTCGATAAGACTACTGAGTTTTTGGTGAAAGTTCTATGGACTGATGAAACCAAATTGGAACTGTTTGGATGTATGGACCAGTGGTATGCCTGGCGTGTGAAAGGCCAGGCTTATGACCAGAAGAATACCATCCCCACAGTCCAGCATGGAGGTTGGTCCAAGATGATGTTGGTCTGTTTTTCTGCGGCATGAACTAGCAATCTTTATTGTGTACATGGCATCATGGATTCACAGAAATACCAGGCCATTTTAAAGAGGAATGTGATGCCTTCTGTTGACAAATTAAACCTTGGTGATCATTGGACTTTCCAGCAAGACAATGATCCAAAGCAAAACCTCCAAGTCCACCAAAGCTTGGTTGAGAAAAAGATCCTGGAACGTCCTGGAGTGTCATTCACAGTCACCAGATTCAAATTTGATTGGAAATCTTTGGTGGGATTTAAAGAAGGAAGTTGCAGCATAGAAGCAATCAAACATCACTGAGCTAGAAGCTTTTGCACTTGAAAAATGGGCAAAGATTCCAATCGAGAGGTGTAAGAAGCTTGTCCACACTTACCGAAAACATTTTTTAGAAGTTATAAAAGCTAGAGGATGTGCCACAAAGTACTGAAGCTGGGCGGTTGAATAATACTGCACATGCACGTGTGTTGAAAGAGTTACATATTTCATTTGAACTTTAAAGTTAAGTCAACTTCTGTTGTCAAAATAACTAAAATATGCATCCTTAAATATATTTGGTTGTTTGATGAGGTTTTTTGTCATTTATTGTCATTATCTGTCATCCCCATCACTATAATGTCTATTGAGGGGAGGGGGCTGAATATTTCTGATTGCAACTGTAGATACACAAATACAAAAGATGGTAGAAATAAGAAATATATGAATCGACAAGCTGCTTAGACACTTTCAACGACACGGTGCTGAGTAATTGTTTGGGCTTCGACGACTTAATAAACACACGCAGACACACACACACACACACACACACCAACACACACTGAGTCGTATCCCCTATAAGCACTTAACCATGGAGAGAACAAATCATGAGAACGATCATTTTTAAATACTTTTTATTGTTTTTAATCAATTATCTCCGTTCTCCACCTCCCGCAGCCAGGTAAAGAAGGCCGTTACAGACTTAAGGGCCATGCCCTTGCCCAGCAGATCGGCCGGGTCTTTGCGTATCTTATACTTTGTGAACGCCTCCTCGGAGAGGACGTGCTCGTCGCTGTGACAGTTGAAGAATATCTGAAGGAGATCTGCAGAACAAATACATGTCAGTCATCGTGTCAGCTGTAACGAAATGGAAATAAATCACATTTTTCTGTGAGGTGAGACCAATTCCTAATGTTAATAATTAAATTAATGCGATATGTATCTAGATAAGAAACAAAACATTTTTTGGATTAGAAATGACTGAAGACGGCATTGTTTTTTACAAAAGTGATTTGGTGTCAAAATTATGTTCCTCAAATGAACAAATCAAGTTAATGTCAGTGGAGAACAAACTTGAGATTCAAAGTTTTAATCCAAATTGTTCCAAATGTCCTTAAAGTGCTTAAAAAATAAACGGAAATATGAAAATCTACAATTCCATATAACAAGGCAAAGTATTTCTGCCGTTGGGAATCATGGGACAAGAAGCAAAGCTCAAGAGAAGCTACTAAATAGATCTTGTAGTGAGATTGATCTGTTAAACTGGTTTGATCACAACTGAGAACTTGTTACACAGTTTTATTCTAAAGAAAAGAAGAAAAAGGATCATGTGTGAGTTTCATTTGGAGTGAGCTCTAATGCAGAACTTACCTAGAGGCTCATCAAGGGTGATGGTCAGCTCCAGAAGCTCATCCAGCGCTTGCTGCTGTCGCTCACTCTCAGAGTTGCGGTACTTCAGTACCACAGGTGACTTTCCAAGGAGGGCCGCGTGTACTCTACAGTCTGTGTGTTCTGCACAGTGAAGCAGGAGGCAGAGTAAATTCATTTGCTGGGCAGAGAGTAAATATTGTAAACAGCGGTGCGATTTGAGCAGAGCAGAGGAGTCTCTGCTCCGGCTGGTGGAGAGCTTACCTTTTTCTGCGGCCTTACACACTGCTGTCATCAATTCCCTCAGGTAGGGAGACGAGCTCTCCTGAGATTTATCTTCCTTCTCCTGAGAAACAGCGAACAGAGGAGGAGGAGGAGGAGGAGGAGGAGGAGGAGGAGGAGGAGGAGGAGGAAAAACACAGCGTTTGTCAATTTCACAAGAATCAGCTCAGAAGTGATGACACTCGCAGAGACTGGTTGGTGTCACTTTTCGTACCTTCACACAGTTGAAGATCTGCTGTGGAGGAGTGATGGAGGGGTGAGGTGGGGGGGTGGACTGCAGCGCTGAGCTGCGCTTGAGGCCCGCTGTGCGTGATAGTTCTGTTACAGAGATGAAATGTTATAAGAGAGATAAATTAAAAATTAAGATTGTGGATGATCAGAGTCAAGGTCCAGTCATTAAGAGGAAGAGGCTTCACCTGACTCCGTATACAGGATATGCTGTAAGTTACTGTTTTATATCAGGGTTTCATCAAGTTAAATTTAAAACCTTTTTAAGATCATAATGAAGGAAATTCTCGTAAAATGAAATAGATATGAAAGACTATCAGACTCCCAGATTTCTAACCGGCTTAATATCTAAAATGAATAAGTGACAACTACAGCTAAACAGAGCGGAGCAGTTGAAACATTGTGAAGTGTGTGACACTCTTCTATCGTTAAGTGTTGTAGTATGAACTCCAAACATTTACAAGACTCCTGATCAGCAGGTGCTGTAGTGTGAACTGCACAGTGATCTGACAGCTTTACAAGTCATGTGGTGTGACCTCACCTGATTCACTGGCCTTGGCTCCTCCACCCTTCACCCATGTCACTTGAGCCCGGGGGCCCAGCTGGATCTTCTCGTCCATTTGAGGCTGCAGAAAGAGAAGCGATTATAATCACGTGAAACATTTCCATTATACAAATCATTATGTATATTGTTGAAAGATTTACTCTGAGTTGAGGGCGTGAAATTGTGGGCTTTTCCGCTGGGAGGCTTTCCCTCTTCCTGCACTGGTTTCCAGGCATTCTCTGATTTGTGCAGCTGATCCACATCGCGCACACCCTTGCTAGGTGGTGGTCCCTGAACCCCAAGGTTTAAAGGCTTTACACAGGAAGAAAGGGAAAAACAGTATTATAACCATGACTTAATATCTTTTAAATTAGACAAAATAATGGATTTTCAATTCCAGTGTTTAAGTTTGTGTGAGTTTCATAAGTAAGACAACATAAATATAATTCAGGTGACCCTCTCCTACACTGCCATACTGAAAATCATGGGCGTGAGGAGGAAGCATGAACAAATCGACACTAATGACCCTGTTATGAGTCTTTTATCAGTTATAAGTAGAACATCTAAGAAACTTGTTTTTATCAATATCTCTATAAATCATAAAATATTATATGTTTCTGATTATACAGCAGAATCTTAACAAGTCCTGACTCTGCTTTAGGTTCCAGCTTTGATTCAAATGAACATTTCAAATCTCTCAGATCGAACTATCATGAATCAAAATTTCAGCTCAAGTAATTTAAATGTTTGAAGTCTGTAGCCAATTCTCCAGATTTTACCCGGAGGTCACGTCTGACAACGATTTAAGTTTCCATGGAACACGACCAGTTACCACATGGTAATTGTTTGTCATTGTTTTTGTGATTCCAATGTAGAAATATGAGCAAATCAACTATGAGGGGCAGAAAGTAAATAGCAGCTTCACGTCTCCTGTATGCAGTGCATTTGTACAATCCTCACAGTAGAAAGTAAGAAAAAGGTAGAATGGTAAGATCTGTGTCAAAGCCTCGGACAGCTCGTCTCACCTTGGAGAACGTTGAGCTCTTGTTGGGGTCGGTGGCCCTGCTGTTATTCCAGACGCGCTGATCTATCTGCTTACTTGGATCTGTGGAGACACACCCACACACAAAAATTTAAACAAACACACAGTGAAATACAGGTTTTAAGATTATTTCACAGGAAATACAGTGGAGTCAAACGGCTGTGAAGTGGCAGACAGAGTGACATTTCTGACTGTTTCTGTGGCATGCTGTGTTACAATGGGAGGGAGTGATGGGGCTTCCTGTCTGCTGTTGAGAACAATAGAATCTCTGCAGGCTATAGGGACAGGAGGTCTACAGACTGGCTACCTGAGTCACTATAGCTGTGTCGATGTGATTCTAAGCCTTAAAGAGGACTTAGACTGCAGGCCTGACCTGGCTGTCGTTTGGTGTCCTTGGAGAGCAGTTTTTCTTGGACTTTCCTCTGCACCTCCTGCTCTTCAATCCGTGCCTGCTGGTGGACCTGCTCAAGGGTCTTTGGACCCTTGTCGGGTTTCCTGGACACCCAATTGTGCTGAAGAAAAAAAAATGTACAGAACCACAATGACTTCAAACCTGAATCAGACAGATTCTGTAGTGTTAAACTGATTTATTTGCTCTTTATCTTTGACAGATCAGATAATTTAGGAGCATGTGTTGGTTTTATCACACAGTGCAAGATACATTTTGGCATAAACAGAGGGATCAGTCAATCCCAGAGGAATATTCTAATGACACTGACACACTGCTGAATTCATTAAAGATCAATAGTTATCACGTCTTCCTCAGGTTTCTTCCATTTGTCCCTCTTTATTTTTTTCAATGGAATTTTCTTACATTACTTTGCCATGATCTATGTATCTATCTATATCAGTCCTTCTAAAAAGCATTAGAACTCCTTAACAACACTAGTGTAGTTATTCATTAAACAGAATATGACCAGAATATATAGTATCATGTTCCTGGTCATCAGACAGATCGGTGAAATAAACATCTGTGGTAAAATCCATCTTACTTTGAAGAATTTAAATGTTAGACTCTTTACAATTGTGCAAATGAAAGAAAAATCGCGAAGACCCACTCACCAATCGCAGTTCTATAACTTCCTCCAACATGAACCTGATCCGAGAAGACGTCTGTCCCTCTCGGACGATTGATTGCATCTGGTTAAAATATGCATCCATCTGAGGCTGGTGAGACACAGAGGAAGAGAGACGGATAGTTTGAGACATGAAGTTCATGTTCAGCATGTCTCCATTCAATCTACCAGACAGCAGGTTGCAGATAATGTTATTCTACAGAGTTGACCAATTGTCCAGTTTATCACTTGGAACAGTCCTGACCGCCTGAGATGAAACCGGAGCATTTCATCAACAGCAGCCTGAAAACCATAATGACCAGAAACAAACGGATGCAATTCACTGTAACCGTCCACTATTAAAGCTTCTGTGCTGAGGAAACGACCACATTAAACAGGATGAGAGATAGCAGAAAGGCCACCGGATCATTCATGTCTCTCCAAGTATCTGAGGACTCCGGCTGAGTCCAGCTGGGAGTCACCGAGTGAGGCAGAGCCGAGTGGGGACACTGAGGGGATATTCCCGTTTCCATATCAACCTACTTGTAAGCAGCTGATGTGGGATTGAATCACACCAGAACTTTTCTCTTTTATGTCTTAGAAACTGTGTCCTTGTAAATCTGAATCACCTCTTAAATCACTTATTTGACAGGTGCAGAAGAATATATCTTCGTGGGATGAAAGCAGAGACATGAACTGATCTTCAGCTTCACTAATATCAAAAACATTGCTGACAAAAAGTTCACATCACATCTTCATCCCTGCAAACAACACATTTCTCTTAATATTTAATTAAGGAAAGGGAAACAAGCCGCATATTATCCTGTTGATTATATTCGAAGCTTTCAATATGTAGCCCTTCAGACTTTTTTATGACCATAAAAAAAAGAAATTTAAGATTTATGTAAAATATACTACAACCAGCTCACCTTGGCCACCTCAAAGTCCCTGCCTATGGTGGTGAGAAGAGTACACAGACACTCTAGCGACTTTTCCTGGTGGTTGTCCAGCATCTTCTTCACGCAATATCGAATGTTGGACGTTTGCACCAAGTTGAGCTTGAAGATCTCGCCGATGAACTTGGCGTTCCCGACGGAACGCCGCCGGCTAATTCTCTCGGCCTCCTGCAGCTCTACCTGCAGTCGGTCACGATCCGTCTAATGGGACCAAGGAAACAAACCTCTTGAACAGAGTGGAAATAGAAACTAAAAGACGTTTCGGTAAAGATCCGGCGTCACACTTACCGAAGCTGCAGAGTCCAGCTCCTTCCTCTTCAAGTCAAAAACCACATCATCCTCCTTGTATTTGTCAAACTCCTTCTTACAAGAGCTTCCCAGCAGCTTGATGAAGCTCACTGTGGTGTTGGGATCGGCAGTGGTGGGCACTTTGAGCTGCACATGAACAGTAAGTGGAATGAATACAGTAGAAAACATAAGAATTCAAATAAAATAAGTAATGAACTAACCCTGAAAAAACAGCGTTTTCTGCGGGTTTAACATTTGTTTTTATATATCGACAAATTAACATTTTCGTATCTGGATTATTTTGATTTTAATGACTAATATATTAAAGGTTATGTTATCAAATGATAGCAGAAAGAAAATGTAATAGTTTCTCTAGAACTCTTGTTAATAGAGTCTATAATAAATGATATGAACGTTTAATAAATTGTGTTTTAAAGGGATTATTTGTGACTGATTTTCAACTCCTTAATAAATAGTGTGTGTCGTCTGGTGTAGACTCTAGAGGCATCAAAACAATAAAACCTCATCATCACATTGTACTGAATTGTGTTGCTTTTCACAGCATTATTCTGCAGGAAGGCAGAGCTGAATATGAACCAACTGATCCATTTGCTGCATAAACATTTAACAAGTTGTTGACTGCATATTGAGACACTGTGTGCACACCCCTCCAATAGAAGGTTAAAAGATCACTTAATTCCTCCATCGTTTTTTTGCATCTGATGAATGCGTCAGTTTGCGAAAAAGCTGTATTTATGTACTTCTCTAAATCCAATTCAAACAATTACATTACAAACACAAGACTCTCTCGTTCCAAAGTCAACACACTTCTCTGCTCAACTAATCATGACCTATGACCTGCTTACCTCGGCGAGGCAGTGGCACATGTTCCCGTAGGTCACAGAGAAGCAGGGCTCGTCGATGGCTTTCTCAAAGACCAGCGTCCACTACTCCTTTGAGCCGCTCCTCTGTGTCGATGTTCAAGTCCATCACCTGCTTCATCAACTGGGGGAAATTCTCAGGCGTCAGCTTGTTCAAGATACTGCGGAAGTTCTTGAACAGGTCCTGAGGAGAATAGGTCATTACAGGTATCACGTAGACTAACATTAATTATCAGAAAAGTATGTATATGTAATTTCTATATATGCCCACTGCTTTGTGGATTATAGTTTGTGTATATTTTGTCATACCTGTGTTCCTTGTGACCCTGGTTCCGCTGGGAGGCTTTCCCTTTTCCAATCTGGTTTCCAGGCATTTGCTGATTTATTCAGACGAACATCGTGCAAAGAGAGGCCTGTGATAATCCTCCTGGGTCCCTGCGCCCCAAGGTTTAAAGAATTTACACAGGAAGAAATTATTAGTATTATTACCATGATTCAATATCTTTTAAATCTGTTTTAGCCAGCCTACTAATGTGAGCCGCTCTTTTCAAAACAGACTTCTGCTAAGACTCAGTTCCTCACAACTAACTCACACAAACCTGGAAAACTATATATAATATATAAATATTGAAATGGCCCTTGATATAAAAAAAAGGTTCCCCTTACCCCTGAATGAGAGCAAACATCAACTCTAAACAGGTCAGTGTGTTTATTTCACCTGTGGGACGTAGTACGGTGCAGCCGTGGCTTTCGGAGGGTAAGGCATGGTTGTTGATTGAAGCTGAGTCCTCTGGAAAAACTGTAGGTAAGATGGTAGAGAAACACAGAAGACATTAAGACATTAAGTACACATCTCTCACATTGAGGCTCCCCTGGTGTACATATATACAAGTCAGGATGCAAAAGAGATGTAAGAGACGTGGAAGACGCCAACAAAGATGTCAAGGGCCAAAGCCTGTGCTGATGTATTAATAACAAAAAAAATGCGTTTTCTGGAGCAGAATCTTTTCTCAATGTCTCGTGTCAGACTCGATCAACCTCCTGCTGCGTTCTTCATATGTTTAAGGCAAAGTTCTGATGGGCATCTATTAAATAATATTATATAAATTTCCAAAAGTTTTACCAATAACTAGGCAATAATTCCAGGATGGAGGGGACATACAGTTGGGTAAATTACCTGATGATGCGTCTGTCAGAAGAATCTGTTCGGTTGGGAGGAGATTTCCAGCAAGGAGGGGGAAGAAGGAGTGATGACAAATTAAAGGTCAAAGGAACCGCAAAGCACATTATAGGACATAACTCAGGAGCAAAAATCTGCCTTTAAACTTAAAATAACAACAGAGCACATTAAAGGACAAAAATCTGCCTTTGAACCATGGCGCAACATCCTGGACAAGCTGCCGTTCACTGGGTTGGCTCTAGTGGCTGGCTCCAAGAAGGAGTCAATTCCCATGTTAAAAAGCCCGTGTTTAGAGCAGAATTAAACCTGTTTACAGCCTGGTTCAAAAAACGGTTTTAGTCTCAATCACGAGGTTCTTCCTTCATGACAACTCTGAGGGGGGTGAAAGATGGCGCCAGGTGAACGCCTCCTACTAGCCTCTTTTTCACTCTGCAGAAACCAACGGATGACGTCACGGACCCTCTGTCCATTTATATATACAGTCTATGCTTTAAACTTATTAAAAAAACTAATGTGACATTTATCTTGATAATTCTTGATATATCACCCAGCCCTTGGACAATGTTTAGAATTCTAAATTGTCAATAAGTGACAAACACAACAGGTTTAAAACAAGACTTCCTGCATGAGTGAATACACTGACTCAGGACTGGTTAGTCTTGCTCTCTTGATTGGAAGGAACCAATCAATATTAAGTGTAATTAAACATAGAATGTTGGAAAATATCATATTTGGATACTTCTTACTAGGCTTGTTGCTTTAGGGAGATTTTGCACAAAAGGTCTTAATGTGTACAACCCATCTTAACGTAGACTACAATGATCGAACTATATGAGATCTACATTACAAACTGATTTATAACTTATAACATATAAAACATCTACAGCCAACAATGCAAAGTTCTGATGGGCATCTATTAAATAATATTATATAAATTTCCAAAAGTTTTACCAATAACTAGGCAATAATTCCAGGATGGAGGGGACATACAGTTGGGTAAATTACCTGATGATGCGTCTGTCAGAAGAATCTGTTCGGTTGGGAGGAGATTTCCAGCAAGGAGGGGGAGAAGGAGTGATGACAAATTAAAGGTCAAAGGAACCGCAAAGCACATTATAGGACATAACTCAGGAGCAAAAATCTGCCTTTAAACTTAAAATAACAACAGAGCACATTAAAGGACAAAAATCTGCCTTTGAACCATGGCGCAACATCCTGGAAAAGCTGCCGTTCACTGGGTGGCTCTAGTGGCTGGCTCCAAGAAGGAGTCAATTCCCATGTTAAAAAGCCCGTGTTTAGAGCAGAATTAAACCTGTTTACAGCCTGGTTCAAAAAAACGGTTTTAGACTCAATCACGAGGTTCTTCCTTCATGACAACTCTGAGGGGGGTGAAAGATGGCGCCAGGTGAACGCCTCCTACTAGCCTCTTTTTCACTCTGCAGAAACCAACGGATGACGTCACGGACCCTCTGTCCATTTATATATACAGTCTATGCTTTAAACTTATTAAAAAAACTAATGTGACATTTATCTTGATAATTCTTGATATATCACCCAGCCCTTGGACAATGTTAAGAATTCTAAATTGTCAATAAGTGACAAACACAACAGGTTTAAAACAAGACTTCCTGCATGAGTGAATACACTGACTCAGGACTGGTTAGTCTTGCTCTCTTGATTGGAAGGAACCAATCAATATTAAGTGTAATTAAACATAGAATGTTGGAAAATATCATATTTGGATACTTCTTACTAGGCTTGTTGCTTTGGGAGATTTTGCACAAAAGGTCTTAATGTGTACAACCCATCTTAACGTAGACTACAATGATCGAACTATATGAGATCTACATTACAAACTGATTTATAACTTATATCATATAAAACATCTACAGCCAACAATGCAAAGTTCTGATGGGCATCTATTAAATAATATTATATAAATTTCCAAAAGTTTTACCAATAACTAGGCAATAATTCCAGGATGGAGGGGACATACAGTTGGGTAAATTACCTGATGATGCGTCTGTCAGAAGAATCTGTTCGGTTGGGAGGAGATTTCCAGCAAGGAGGGGAAGAAGGAGTGATGACAAATTAAAGGTCAAAGGAACCGCAAAGCACATTATAGGACATAACTCAGGAGCAAAAATCTGCCTTTAAACTTAAAATAACAACAGAGCACATTAAAGGACAAAAATCTGCCTTTGAACCATGGCGCAACATCCTGGACAAGCTGCCGTTCACTGGTTGGCTCTAGTGGCTGGCTCCAAGAAGGAGTCAATTCCCATGTTAAAAAGCCCGTGTTTAGAGCAGAATTAAACCTGTTTACAGCCTGGTTCAAAAAACGGTTTTAGTCTCAATCACGAGGTTCTTCCTTCATGACAACTCTGAGGGGGGTGAAAGATGGCGCCAGGTGAACGCCTCCTACTAGCCTCTTTTTCACTCTGCAGAAACCAACGGATGACGTCACGGACCCTCTGTCCATTTATATATACAGTCTATGCTTTAAACTTATTAAAAAAACTAATGTGACATTTATCTTGATAATTCTTGATATATCACCCAGCCCTTGGACAATGTTTAGAATTCTAAATTGTCAATAAGTGACAAACACAACAGGTTTAAAACAAGACTTCCTGCATGAGTGAATACACTGACTCAGGTCTGGTTAGTTATGCTCTCTTGATTGGAAGGAACCAATCAATATTAAGTGTAATTAAACATAGAATGTTGGAAAATATCATATTTGGATACTTCTTACTAGGCTTGTTGCTTTAGGGAGATTTTGCACAAAAGGTCTTAATGTGTACAACCCATCTTAACGTAGACTACAATGATCGAACTATATGAGATCTACATTACAAACTGATTTATAACTTATAACATATAAAACATCTACAGCCAACAATGCAAAGTTCTGATGGGCATCTATTAAATAATATTATATAAATTTCCAAAAGTTTTACCAATAACTAGGCAATAATTCCAGGATGGAGGGGACATACAGTTGGGTAAATTACCTGATGATGCGTCTGTCAGAAGAATCTGTTCGGTTGGGAGGAGATTTCCAGCAAGGAGGGGGAGAAGGAGTGATGACAAATTAAAGGTCAAAGGAACCGCAAAGCACATTATAGGACATAACTCAGGAGCAAAAATCTGCCTTTAAACTTAAAATAACAACAGAGCACATTAAAGGACAAAAATCTGCCTTTGAACCATGGCGCAACATCCTGGAAAAGCTGCCGTTCACTGGGTGGCTCTAGTGGCTGGCTCCAAGAAGGAGTCAATTCCCATGTTAAAAAGCCCGTGTTTAGAGCAGAATTAAACCTGTTTACAGCCTGGTTCAAAAAACGGTTTTAGACTCAATCACGAGGTTCTTCCTTCATGACAACTCTGAGGGGGGTGAAAGATGGCGCCAGGTGAACGCCTCCTACTAGCCTCTTTTTCACTCTGCAGAAACCAACGGATGACGTCACGGACCCTCTGTCCATTTATATATACAGTCTATGCTTTAAACTTATTAAAAAAACTAATGTGACATTTATCTTGATAATTCTTGATATATCACCCAGCCCTTGGACAATGTTAAGAATTCTAAATTGTCAATAAGTGACAAACACAACAGGTTTAAAACAAGACTTCCTGCATGAGTGAATACACTGACTCAGGACTGGTTAGTTATGCTCTCTTGATTGGAAGGAACCAATCAATATTAAGTGTAATTAAACATAGAATGTTGGAAAATATCATATTTGGATACTTCTTACTAGGCTTGTTGCTTTAGGAGATTTTGCACAAAAGGTCTTAATGTGTACAACCCATCTTAACGTAGACTACAATGATCGAACTATATGAGATCTACATTACAAACTGATTTATAACTTATATCATATAAAACATCTACAGCCAACAATGCAAAGTTCTGATGGGCATCTATTAAATAATATTATATAAATTTCCAAAAGTTTTACCAATAACTAGGCAATAATTCCAGGATGGAGGGGACATACAGTTGGGTAAATTACCTGATGATGCGTCTGTCAGAAGAATCTGTTCGGTTGGGAGGAGATTTCCAGCAAGGAGGGGAAGAAGGAGTGATGACAAATTAAAGGTCAAAGGAACCGCAAAGCACATTATAGGACATAACTCAGGAGCAAAAATCTGCCTTTAAACTTAAAATAACAACAGAGCACATTAAAGGACAAAAATCTGCCTTTGAACCATGGCGCAACATCCTGGACAAGCTGCCGTTCACTGGTTGGCTCTAGTGGCTGGCTCCAAGAAGGAGTCAATTCCCATGTTAAAAAGCCCGTGTTTAGAGCAGAATTAAACCTGTTTACAGCCTGGTTCAAAAAACGGTTTTAGTCTCAATCACGAGGTTCTTCCTTCATGACAACTCTGAGGGGGGTGAAAGATGGCGCCAGGTGAACGCCTCCTACTAGCCTCTTTTTCACTCTGCAGAAACCAACGGATGACGTCACGGACCCTCTGTCCATTTATATATACAGTCTATGCTTTAAACTTATTAAAAAAACTAATGTGACATTTATCTTGATAATTCTTGATATATCACCCAGCCCTTGGACAATGTTAAGAATTCTAAATTGTCAATAAGTGACAAACACAACAGGTTTAAAACAAGACTTCCTGCATGAGTGAATACATTGACTCAGGTCTGGTTAGTCTTGCTCTTTTGATTGGAAGGAACCAATCAATATTAAGTGTAATTAAACATAGAATGTTGGAATATATCATATTTGGATACTTCTTACTAGGCTTGTTGCTTTGGGAGATTTTGTGTTAATGTGTACAACCCATCTTAACGTAGACTACAATGATCGAACTATATGAGATCTACATTACAAACTTATTTATAACTTATAACATATAAAATATCTACAGCCAACAATGCAAAGTTCTGATGGGCATCTATTAAATAATATTATATAAATTTCCAAAAGTTTTACCAATAACTAGGCAATAATTCCAGGATGGAGGGGACATACAGTTGGGTAAATTACCTGATGATGCGTCTGTCAGAAGAATCTGTTCGGTTGGGAGGAGATTTCCAGCAAGGAGGGGGAGAAGGAGTGATGACAAATTAAAGGTCAAAGGAACCGCAAAGCACATTATAGGACATAACTCAGGAGCAAAAATCTGCCTTTAAACTTAAAATAACAACAGAGCACATTAAAGGACAAAAATCTGCCTTTGAACCATGGCGCAACATCCTGGAAAAGCTGCCGTTCACTGGGTGGCTCTAGTGGCTGGCTCCAAGAAGGAGTCAATTCCCATGTTAAAAAGCCCGTGTTTAGAGCAGAATTAAACCTGTTTACAGCCTGGTTCAAAAAACGGTTTTAGACTCAATCACGAGGTTCTTCCTTCATGACAACTCTGAGGGGGGTGAAAGATGGCGCCAGGTGAACGCCTCCTACTAGCCTCTTTTTCACTCTGCAGAAACCAACGGATGACGTCACGGACCCTCTGTCTATTTATATATACATATATATATATCTATGCTTTAAACTTATTAAAAAAACTAATGTGACATTTATCTTGATAATTCTTGATATATCACCCAGCCCTTGGACAATGTTAAGAATTCTAAATTGTCAATAAGTGACAAACACAACAGGTTTAAAACAAGACTTCCTGCATGAGTGAATACACTGACTCAGGTCTGGTTAGTCTTGCTCTTTTGATTGGAAGGAACCAATCAATATTAAGTGTAATTAAACATAGAATGTTGGAATATATCATATTTGGATACTTCTTACTAGGCTTGTTGCTTTGGGAGATTTTGTGTTAATGTGTACAACCCATCTTAACGTAGACTACAATGATCGAACTATATGAGATCTACATTACAAACTTATTTATAACTTATAACATATAAAATATCTACAGTCAGCACAGAAACTCTCCATTACGGACAGAGTCCCAACTCTCAACAACGGTAATCATAACAATCACAACAGGTGGTTGCTCTGAGGTGGGTGAGCTGTAAATGAAACACCGGAGGGACACTCACCCGGCGACTCGGGGGGCTGTGCATTTATTGGCTGTGTCTGGGGAGAGAGCACTAGAGAGGGGGAGCCAGCATTTTGTCCAGGGTTGTATGGAGACTGTAAAGAGAAGAGATGGACAGAGGGAGACGGCTTGTTAAACACACACCAGGAGCTGTGCTGCATCTATCACTCGTCATTTATTCTATACAAGTCACACTGTACAAGGAGACATTATGCACATATTGAAGTTGTCATAATGTTCAACTGTAAACTGCGGAAGCTAAGATTTTTGTGTGGCCTAGGGGGTAAAGAGGGCGTTCTCTAACAAGAAGGTTCCCGGTTCAAACCCCACTCTTCCCCATCTGCATGCCGAAGTGTCCTTGGCAAGATACTGAACCCCCGAAATGGCCCCTCATAAATGTTGAGTGTTGAGTGATGCCATTGTGTAACCACAATGGCATCACATATGGATGCCATTGTGGTTACAAGCAGAGAAAACAGTTGCCTTTAAACTGACCAAACCTCCACCATCTACAGATTTGAGATTTTGTTTAAATTCAACCAAGAGCTTCTGCTCTTAACGCTGATGGGATCCAAGATTTCTCACCAACATCTCCTTTATTTACAACTTTCTATTTTTACAGAGCTTCAACACAAGGAGTTTACGTCTAACCATGAAGCGGCAAAAATGCTTAAAAATGTTAATAAAAGTTAATAATGTCAACGCTTTTGTTTCAAACCTCTTTCCCTTTGAAGCCTTACAGTGTGTTTAACAGACCAACGTGATCTGATTTGAGGTTGAGCTACATCATGACCTCATGGTAAAGTAGCTGTAGTACAGAGTAGAATAGAGTATACAGGAGACGTATGTTGATGCAGGAGTATTCAGAAGTTGTTCTAGAGCAGGGGTCATTAACTGGCGGACAGTGGTCCGGGTCCGGTCATAGAGCCCAATATGATCAGTCCCCCAGGATCTTGAGCCACTCATTCACTGCCCAACAACGTGCCCATGAGTGTTCTCTCAGAGTTGCTTGGATTTTGGGTCGACACAAAAAGCCATTTACTGATGTGAGAGGACGTCAAAGAATGCATATTATATATTATTTTGTCTTATTTTGAAATGCGGTCCTACTTTTATTTAGTTAATGAGAGAACATTATACATGTCTGCAATCATACATATATGTTCAGTTCTATGTTATGTGACAATAAATAATGTCAAAAAGGTTTTGAATCGTACTGAATTCATTTTATTTGACAGTCTGGTATTGATTACATGCAGTTTCTGATACAACTGCTATGCTACTTAAATATATATCACACTAAATAGTTAGAAATTATGATCTTCAGAACCTTTGCTTCAAGAAATTTTCTCAAACTGGACCTCGTTAAATTTTAGTTGAATACCCCTGTTCTAGAGTTTGACCCAATTTTAAAGAATGTAATCTTAATTTGATAAAACAACAGTCATATACAAAGATTATTGCTGTTTAGAAATATTAAAAGAGAGAATAACAAACAGGAAAATTAAAAGCTGATGTAATAAAAAAGAGATAATACAGGTTAGGTGTAGGCGACCTTTATTTTAAATTCAAGCAAAAAACACGATAATTTTGAATTTAAAAAAGGGTCAAAATTCTTACATTGTCAAGTTTTGGTTAAATACAAGTTCTCATTCATTCACACTTTTAAACAAGTGAAACAATATATGATTTACGTCTATTAGGAAACAATAAGTTATAGCAGTGGTTTTCAAAGTGGGGGGCGCGCCCCACAGTCTCCAGGGGCGGCGCAATGTCACAGACAAAAAAAAATTCAGACGACCTGTCACTGGTTAGTGAAAGCTCCCTCAGTGGCGAGATGCAAGGGGCTGGACTGACACAAGCAAATCAAATACTGTTTTGTTCCTGATCCAACAATCAAAAGAGGAGTGTTATCATTTGAACGCGAGTTGCAGAGAGCAAAGACTCATTCCTTCCTTAGTAATACCTTCCTGCACTTGCAATAGGCCTATTCGTAGCTTAATCTAAGGAGTAATTTGCGCCACAGTCTTTTTTAGAAAGCTCATAGCCCCAAGAGCTAGCCTTCGATTGGGGCGTCGGGGGGGGCCCCAACTACCGTTAACCAGCTTTGGGGGGGCCTGGCTTGCAAAAGTTTGAGAACCCCTGTATTAGAAGAATGTAGATAAACCATTAATATTAGAAGAAGAGAATTTCCTTTTCAAACAAAGAAACTGTCTCTGTTTATAACTTAATCCTAATATAGCTTAAAAACCCAAATCAAATAATTAAATAATTTCAACATGCATCAGTAGAAATTCAATTATCTGAAATAGTTTTAATAAAAGATATGTTATTATATATTTTTATATATTTTAATTTTGGCCATATTCCACATTTTTGCTTTGAGGTACTTGTACCAGGGCTTACATCAGATCAACTTCAAATTGAGATGAGTGTCTTTCAAAATTTCAGAAGATTGGGATACGCTACACAAGTATTTAAAATACATAAATATATATAGATATATCTTTTGAAATAGTTACAAGACAAGTAATTGTGACATTTGACAATGACATGTTTGGAATTCTTCACATGAAAAATAATAAATCTGATAATCAAAGAAAGTTGCAATAAAATATCAGCCGATCTACTAATCAATTTATAAAATTATTTCAGGTGTACTTTGTTTATTGTCTTATGATTTTATGTAAATTTCTAAATTCAATAGTAAACTAAAGGTAGAGGCACATCAAATATCTTAAAAATTCCTACTTAAGGTACTTGAGTAATGTACTTACTTCCGTACACTGATACTGTGTATGTATTGTGATGTACAATGTCTATAGTGAATTTGGTGAACTAATTTTGCTTCGTGAATTATCTGATTTGATTGACAATGCTCAGTGTGCTTTACATCTTAAGGTTGACATCATACAAGAATCTTTACAAAGCTGTAGCTGAGTTTATTGTGTTGTATAATGCAGAATAGTGAACTCCAAAGAACACAGCCAGGCATTTGTGAGGTTTTATTATGGCACATATAACATGTAACCAACCATAGAGCTTTTCTGTCAATAACAGAAAAGCTGGACAAAATGTGTAAGAGGAAAACACACCCTTTTTTTGCACATGTATCAAGATGTAAGTATCAAATCCAAAAACGGTAGTCATGTTAAGGAAGAGAAACCATGACCCATTAAGTCCTGTTTTACTGATTAGATACTAGAATTTCCAGAAACAAAGACAAAGGGAAAGTCTAAGGAAATAACTTCAACATTATAACTTAGTGTTCAGTACAAGAAGTGAAATGAACAACCACATTTGGTTATTATGTAAATTGTGCGTATGCTACACCCATAGGGCTGAGATACAGATCATTCAGAGCTTTGGTGGTGGGGGCAGTGATGCCCTGATAGTGCATAACATAGGAGTTCATAAAGTCAAACCACTCCAACAAAGAGAGAGTTTCTCAACTTTTTAAACTGGACTTCATGTTGCTTTGGGAGCAAATGCAGATCTGAGATATTTCTAACACTGATATACTGGTACTTTAAAATATATATATATATATTCAATAAAATTAAATAATATTACCTTTGGAACACACTATTGAAATCCATTTATCATGCTTTTCAGATCAAACCAAAAAGATTTCAATGTCAAAATTATCTTATTGCTGGGCCCATTAAAATCATGTAAATACTGGGAGCAAAATTTTAGTCAGGACCAGCAAACGTTGAGAAACTCTGCTCTTTCAGAACAAAACAAAGTGCATGCAATAGTGTTAGAGGTGTTGATTATACAACCTCTTTATACAAAGGAACAGATGAGGAGTGACATGTGGGATTTGGCCCTTAGGTATTGCAGAAGTTAGTCAGGTCCCATTCAGTTTTTTGCAGCCTTACAGCAAGATACACTCTGAGTAGACTGCTGGGGAGAAGAAAGCAAAGAATGATAAAAGAGGAGTGGCAAAGACCTGGATGAGAGAATGTGGGACTGGCCTTTTTGTATATATTGCACACTGCAATTAAACACCTTACCCACTACACAAACTTACACAATGTAAAGACAGCCAGCTTGTCCTTTAAAGCACTGGCATTTCTGTAGATGTGAATGATCTCAAATTCATATTTTAAATGAAACAGAAATGCTATGAGAAGGCAAGATGAACTTCAGTTCCATTTAGTCAGTGCACGACTTCATCTGTTAGATGAAAAAGGAGCTGCCAGCAAACACCTAACAGACAACATTTGAATACGAAAAGTACCAAATTAGAAACTTAAAATATCATAGTGGATCAAATGAAACCACCTGACCTGGTTTTGTTATACCCAGTGCTCTAATATATACTTTTTCAGGAGTTTAAGGTTTAAAATGTCAGACAGAGATGCCCACTTAAACACTCATAAAGGAAATTATAATTATTATAATACTATTTTGCCATTTCTTTATTTCAGTTTTGGAGGCTGTACAATGAGGCTACCAAATATATCAAATTTTATAGATTTACTATTTTTATTTTATTATGAGATTTCTTTTTTAATATATTTTTGTCAACTACCACACATATATATATATATATACTGTATGCTAGCTGAGAACGATTCCAGTCTGACGTGTTTTCCCTTTCATGAACGTGTACTGTGATTTTTTGCACAATTCTATTTTCAATATTATAGAGCTGCAGCTGTAAGCAGAATGTATCAATAATTGTTATGATATCAAAGTGCAAAGTACCATTAAATAAACAATGACTTTAATTTTTTTTTAAAAGAAAAGTGCTATCAGTTGTGTTGTGAGGGTGGATTTGAAACCCAATCCTGACGAGAGACTTTCATCAACACAATGTGGCCATCTCTACCTCAGCTGAAGGTTGACTGACATGTCTGGGACACAATCTCCTGAGCACAGCTGAACAGTCTCCACTCTTGGTGGAGTCAGGTAAAAACCAGACGGTAAGGCATTCTGGAGGAAGGTTATGCAGCCGCTGGCTCGGTCAATTGTCCTTCCTTTTCTCTCTTGTCTCATCAGTTCACTTTCGTAAGAACTTGTATTACTGTTGAGGCTGTTCAAAGGCCACACCCTGCTTGTCATAGATCTCCTTCAGCAGGAGGAGAGCTGTGTCCTCCGATTCCCTGACAGACAGACAAACAGAGAGACAGAGTGAGGGGACAATGTCATTTCTTTATCTTTTAGACTAATAAATAATCAGCAACATAAGATGTGAAACAAGAAAGGGGAAATAGCAGAGTCATAAAAGAGCAAATCTAATATGCAATACCTACTGTACTGCAGGTGTAAACCCCACCTGTGAACAGGTATGCATGACTCACCAGTAACACAGATGCGACTGGATGGCAAACAGGTATTCATTAAAGCTCTCAATGGGTTTCTCTTGAAGCACATAGTCAATCCTTCGTCCTCCATTCAACCTCCCCACGTTTATCTCTGGCTGCTCTGCCTGCTCTGCTGACACTGAGCACTCTGCTTCTTCACACACTCCTGCAGGGACAGAAGACAAAACACATTAAATAAGGCCGTATGGGCAGACTGCAGAAACAGTGAGGATAGCACAGACAATAACATACATGATAATAGAGAGGAAAACTGAGATTACTAATAATAATAATCAACTTCATATAAAAATGTAATCATTAGGGCCTCCCTGACTAGGGGCCACAATTTACTAATTTTGTTTTTGGAAAGCCTGGAACAAATGGTTGTGGTTTTGTCTGCGTTAGTTTGTCAGTTAGCAAGATTACACAAAAACTATTCAAAGATTTACCTGCACATTTCTGAGGGGTGGGACATGACCCAAGGCAGAACCCAATACATTTTGGTGCAGGCCTGGATCAGGCTGCAGGTCCAGCACATATCTTTTTTTTTCACTTTCTTTAACATTGTTAGATAGGGCATTGTTCAACATTTGGTTGATTTTTCAGAGAATAATTCATGCATCTTGATGAAATAATACATAGTTTAGGTGACTGCTATTTATGACTATGTTAAATCTGATTAGATTCGAATCAAAGTCCGGATCAAGTCCATTAAATGTGGTTTTAGAAGGGGCAGTAGGGCCTGGGCGGAAGTATAGACTCTACTAAGTGCTATAGTTTTATATTGATATGGGCCTTTGAGTCTGAAATAAAACTACTTAATAAAAATAAAGAGAGCACATTTCTTAACAAGGTTATAAAAGTGGTGAGCAGAAAGAAAAAACGTAAATAAGAAACAGCAATCAAAAACAAACAAATATAAAAGATACTGGGATAGTAAAACGCAACACACAGTCAATCATTCATAAAAAACGTTGAGCTAAAAGAATGTTTAAAGAAGGCACTTAATTTGTTGCCTGTCTGATCTTGATAAGTAACCTGAGCAACAGTTTGGGGGCTTTAAAGTTAAAGATACTGTCAATCTTGCTGTTAGCTGGTGATAACCAGCAGCAGCTTTTGTCTTGAGCAAACAACACACAAGCCAAAAGGAATTTATAGAACAGTGCAGGTTACATGCAACACATGCACCTCAGCAGTTAATCCAATACACAGTGCATACCTCAGAGATAAGTTTGCTCGGCATGCAGAAAGATTATAAAGTATCAGCATCAAAAGCAGGTCCTGCAAATACTGCAGGTTAGATTTCAACCACATTTCATTCAGCATTCCTTACTTGAATTACAGCCATAATCACATGATGAGTACATTCAAAACATTTTTATGAGAGTGCTTTAGATTTGAAAGAAATCATAACTGATGCAAATAAGGTGTGATTGTTGTAAATTGACATTCAATTTTAATTGACCTTTGAATGTTAAGGTTTTCCCTCTGGAAACAAAGTTTGATGTTGCGTAAAAGTGAGTAAGGTGTGCCCATTTTGTGGTGTGTTTCTTGGTATGTTATGAACGCACTGCTTCTTTAAGATAAATCTGCCCTCCACAGAAATCCAATCCACTGCCAACTGCTGGTAGCTACTTAACATGTTTATGCATTAAATTGGACTTAATCATGACTTTAAATATCAAAAGCTACATAACACTTAATCCTAAAATGTCCAATGTTTGGATGATGCAAACAAATATGAGGGTTGTATAAGAAGACTCTGTGAGTCGGTGGAATAAAGAGTTAATTTACAATGTACAGTCTGTCCTGACAGCAGCTGCATTCCCTTTCACCCACTTAGTGAACGGACAGATTCAGTTCTCCAGGGGGTTTAGAAAAGGGCAGGACATGTACCTGCACATACCTTCTGAAGGGCACCTGCTGCTGATGAATGGAATTATCTGCTGGTTCAATACCAGCCTATGACTCAAGTTAAAAAAAAACTATCACCACTATACAAGTAATGTTATTTGATCAGGTCTCAAGAGATTGTGCCATGGGCCTGTTGACGCTTTCTTTTCAGAGTCAGAGGTTCAACCAATCAGAAATGATTGACAGAAAGGGAGGGAGAGGAGGTGTCAGTAAATCAACCTTTACGGTAAATATTAGATGTACAGCAGCAGTAATGCAGTCAGGCAAGAGGGAAGGGATAAGTGAGAGCTTGCGGCAAAACAGACTTACTCAACATAACGTAACATGTTCTCTTTGTGAGGGAGCTTATATGAAAAAGTAAGCCATAGAAAGAGAAAAGTTACTCTAGCACCATTTTAAAATCAATACTGCAGGTAAAACAGCTCATTTTCCACAATGAATAAAAAAGTTGTGGTACTTTTCTGCCTTTTTTGTTGGAAAAATTAAAAAAGTTCAGATTCAAGCCAGGGAAATAAATGATTAAGGCTGTATTAGAGACTGTTTATAACAGGCTAATAGACTTGTACTTAGTCGTGCAGGTTTAAAATTAAGGAAACTAAGTAATTTACATCCTGATGATGAGGTTTAATAAGTTTTTTTTCATTTCATCTTGGAAGGGGCTCCCCTGGCTTACCTTGGAAGTAATGCATATGAAGGGCCCTGGGCCACTCCAGTATTATAGTCCAAAAATCAGCACTTTTCTCTTCACTCTCAGAAGAAGCAGTAACTGCCGCTGAGGCTGAGGTTCAAGGTAAAGTGGGAAAGGGGTGAGGAACAGAAGGAGCAAACACCAGAGAGAGCAGAAGAAGGGAGGGGAAGGTAGCGGCATGCAGAGAGGGACGAGAGGAGTATGAGGAGACAGGGTTAAACACACTCCCCTGCACACAACGACATTAACAAATACAAATAACAGGGATCTTTCTACCTTGTGTCTCCTCAAGGTTTCTCTCTATTGTAGTTTCCCCTTCCTCCACCGGGGGCAGTGCTGCGGCAGAAGGGAGTCTGGCAAAAGACTGCCATGCCGTCCGTAATGATCCCAAGACATTGTTCTTTAAATCCATGCTCATTCGGGTCAAGCTGTCCTTGAGTTCTACAAGACAAAGAGAAAGAGATAAAATCATTCAACCCTGCCACAATACTGTTCAACATAATCCAGGTAAGAGTCAGTCATACCCAGGTGCATCCTCTTGCGGCCTTTATGGTGAGGGATTAGCATGGGCTCCAGATCCGACTCTGAAACAATCATAGGCTCTATCCGATAGGCCACAGGGTCGTACTGCACAGCAATAAAGGAGATGAGATGACGAATGGAACTTTTATTAGATGATCTCTTTGATTGTGGGAAATAAAAGCTGGTGATTACTCACCGGGTGGTAGATGTTGTAAAAGCTCTTGCAGGTGGGGAAGGTGTAGTTTGGGTCGATGCGTTTCAGGCCACGCACGGTGAGGAACATCCCAATGGGAGAGCCGAATGCAAAAAATGTCTGAGGGCGGAACGCTAGCTGTGGGTATTCAATAGATACCTGTGGAAAAGGAGGGAGGGTTATAAAAATCTGTGCTGCTGAAACAGTTAAAGGTTAAATGCATTATGGTTTAACCCTGAGGAGTCCTGGGCTATTTTTACTTTTTTTTTATGTTTTGAATTTGCTTTTCTATACCACATTGTTTGGTAACTTTGCCTACATAAGGAGACAATAATTTTGTAACTTTAAAATAGTATATAAAATAAAATGCAACAGCTGCACCATCCTATCTTGCATGCTTACTCGTGTGTAAATATGATTTATTACATCAAATTTATTAAATCATATCACCTTTTCTTGACTTATTACCAGCACACTAAAAATAGCGTGGAGTTTCAAGTCAGCACTTTGAAGTTAAGTTAAAACCAGCGCTCCATGTTGCTCTGTCTTTACGCTGACGTCTTAAACATCTTGAATGTGATTGGATCAGTGACTCCTGAGGGTTAAGCAAAGTTTATGTTGTGAGAGGACATGTAGGAAAGAAAGCTGGAAATGAGAAAATAGTCCTTTGGTGCACTGGGATGTTTGAAAACACAGATACAAGCATTCATAGTATCAAGACAACAGCCAGGGAGCATGACAGCAAGTAAGGAGGAGACTGGGGTGAATCTCATGCAGGGCTGAGTGAGCACGGACACAGAGCGTGGTGTTTGGACTGCACGACTCAATGGGACAAACACAGGAGCCTCCATCACAGCATAATGTGACTTCACCATGGAAACCCCACAGCTCGTAGAATAGCCACCTTTAAATCAGTTGTCTTGAGTTTTCTCAAACTAGACTGGTCTGTATTTGAGGAGAAACTCTGGGTAAAGTGCAATCGATGAGAACTAATGACAAAGTCAGAGAGCACTGCAACACCATATGAGACACACCTGCCCCTTGGCTATACCTCCATTGGTCTGTCCAGGCAAGCGGGGGGAGGGAGAGAAGCAGGAATTTGGTGCATCAAAGCTTTCAGCTACTGGTGCTCCCAAGCGCAAAAAATTCATATGGAATCTGTATGCATGTGTGCTACCTGTCCGATTCCCATGTCGAAGTATTCATAGTCCACAGCGCTGGTGACAGACTGCGCCCTATGGAACTGGGACTGCTGCGGCGTCACACCGGAGGACTGATTACCATCCTGATCATTGTTCACTTGGGGTGGACATTCCAACCCGGGGGGCAGAAGCACAGTCCCCGTCTTACAGCCCTGTTGGAAAGAGAAACACAAAAATAATTCAAAAGGAGACCGTACTTGTATTTATTTTGAAAAGAAGAGGGATCAAGTGAAATTCAAACAGCTGCATTAACACAGCCTGGTTGTCACCGCTGTACATAACAGTACATAAGTTCTCTTGAACAGTTTCTACTCACATAAAAACACATAAGTAAGTAGTAGTTAGTTTTTACTGTGCCTGACCTCTGGGAGCCATTTTCTTTTGGCGTACTTCAGGATCTTCTTCCGAGGTCCAAGAGGAATTCCCAACACTTTGAGATCACTGTCATTGCAAAGAGACTAAAATAACAAAGAGAGATGTTTTTAAACTGAGAATTACACTTGAATGTGTATATCAGTTGTGTTTGTTTATTACCAGTGACTCCAGGTCAAGGTTTTCAGCCTGCAGTGTATCCAGGTATTGCTGGAGGCCCAGTCTGGTCAGAGTCTGCTCCAATGTGTCACAGTTCAAATGACACGACTCCCCGGAAGGCACCTTGAGCACAGGGAGGGAGAGAGTGGTTAATTGATTCTACAGTGACATTCTTTAATTGAACATATAGAGGTATAGTCTATGAATCTGAGTGTTTGAATCAGTATTCTGATGTTATCTGTTACTGTGAATGACATCGTACCCCCTCTCTGGACCCTGAACTAGTCCTCTGGTTGGTTAGCAGGTCAAACAGGATCAGTGAACCTGAGGAACGAGGGAAAACAAGTGTTGGAACTCAGAATTTGTATGTTCTGCTTGTTTAGGACAGGGTGTGTGTTTCTGCATCTCTAACCCAGACTGTGGCCCACTACTGAAACTGCCCCGCTGAATTCTGGGTGTCGCTGTTTAAAGAGGGTGTGTAGCCTGTTGATCTCTGAGGCTACTGTGTCCACTATGGTCTGGCAGTAGGTGGGGCTGTTATAGAAAAACAGGTCCAGCAAGGTGTCGTTGGTGAAATGTCTCAGTCTGCTGATACTGGGAAGAGTGATCCTCTGGATGTCCCTGGAGAGAGAAGAAAAAGGCGGGTGGCCACAGTTTGACAATTTTCAAATGGCCTTAAAAACATTTGCATTATTGTACAGTGTGCTAGTACACAGGAGAATCTGGTTTTATCCTCTCTCTCCATACTTACTCATCCACACCAGTTGCATCCCCGTGTAGAGCGCTGTGCCAGTTGACTGGGAGGAACTCAACTCTGTTCAGCTGGCCATCTTGCTGAGCCCGTTTGTAATGAGAGGCCAGGAGGGACAGGGAAGCACTCCTGAAGTCATTTACTGGAGAAACAAGATAAAAGGGAGTCGTATACACTCACATATGTGTATATATGTAAACCATACATACAAATGCACACCTACCACACTGTATGATGGATCTGAAGCGCAAGTCACACGCAGGACCAATGCCATGCACCATAAAAACAAGGTGGTCCACCTTTTCTGTTTCACCTGGGAACACACAAATGAATGGTGACACCAAACAGGTCTCGGCTGTAGGTGATACCATCTACATATTGTACTGTCATACATACCTTCAGGTATCTCTACAGGGATGTTGTCTACCCCCCTCTTGACTGTTCGTGGTCGGGTCTGCTCTGAGGGGGAGCTCATCCACTCATCTTGCATTCCAATTGGCTGATATTGCATTATATGCTGAGCGAGGGGTAATGAAATGAAAGAGAGAAGGACTTGTGAAGGCAAAAACAATACTCTTATTTTTTTTTGCATTCACTTGTGGCTTGTCTTTGTCATGTATTCAATCATACTTTACATAGTGATATTTAACAGTCTGCCTTACTTTGGGATTGTGTAATATAACAGTCTCCCCAGTGGGAAATTCCAGTTTCGTCTTCCATTCGTCCAAGGTCACTGCTATCATATATGACTCCTGAAAAATTGGAGGAAGGGTGGGGGAAGAATTAGAGACCAAACAATAGGTAAAGAGTGAAGTTTGGAAGGGAACACAAGTCTGTAGGAATGAGCAGTGTGGTGGTATAAACTCAGCATCTGGGTCACTCTACCTCCAGTCTTTGGCTGAAGTCCTCAGAGTAAGGCATGAACATGATGTCTTTATCTCCTTTGTAGAACCAGGTACAACGGCGGACTTCAGTGGGACCTTGCTCCCAGTACACAGCGTAGCGTTTCCTCTCCTTGACGTGCACATCATACCGCTCTCCGTCCACAGCCACCACCACCTCCCCCTCATCTGCTGCAAAGTAAACAAACTTATACTGTATTTAAAGCAAAAACAAAAGCAAAAGGTGCAATTATGACATGTGCCCATTTTATTGTCGTGCTTTACACCTGCAGGGAATAGATTTTTCCCTCATAAATTCATTATCGATGGGAATGTCAAGGGTCACAGTGATTCTAAGGAAGAATAATGAGTGAATCACAACTGATAAGGAAGTTACTATTCTAGCCAAACCATGTTGACTCAGAACTTGTCTACATCACTGGGTTGCAGCAAATCACTGCTCATTGACTTTGCAGAAGCAGCAACAGCATGACGATGAGTGCAGCCTTCTAGAAGAATATGGACTTAATGAACATAAAACCCTGCAATCCTCGCTCATTTTGAAGGGATGTACTATAAGTCGTCACAGGAAAAGATGAGATATTTGCTTGGGTATGGAGCCCTTATAAGAGATATGTGGAATTTCCTACTTTTGAATGATTTCGAAATTAAATACCACTCGTTTTTGTGACTATATTTTTCCTTTTCGTGGGCTTGTGTGTGATTATTTATGTAGATATTCAACTCAGTGTGCCTACAACGTCCTTGTAAAACCAAAACATGTGATTTTATCTCAATATATGGATTAAACACATGAGATAAGGCCTGTTATTGAGATTAAGAGGTGCTGTTAGGTGGACTTTGTTACATTTGGACAGTCTCTAATTCAAGAGGGGGTGTGCTTGTATTTTTTAAAGAATTCATTCCATTTAAAAAAAAATGAATACCATTAATTTCAACACCAATTTTTTTTTATTATAGATGTTTCAATTACGTTCTTCAGTCCAGCATGCTGACAATAAGGGAGGCTAATCTAAAACTTCCCGGAAACTGTATTAAACCTTTTTGTTAAACTGCTATTAACAGAGAGTATGTTCTGGCACAGAGTCTCTGGTCCTTCTGGGTACTAGGCCAAGTTGGTACCAGTCATGTTTTGACATTTTATATTGCTCTCATAGCTCTCCTTATAACATATCCAAACAGAATGTACAAGGCACAGTAAGTAATGTACACATACAATATAAACAACCCCTTACCAGAGTGGCAGGCCCTCTCTAGTTTGTCAGAGTCTTCTCTGCTGAAAGGAAGCCAGGAGGTGTTGTCATTGGCCCGTCGACAGAAGAACCAGTGAGGCTGCACTTCTCTGTAAGGAGCTGGGACTGTCTCCATGTCGAGAACCTCATAGGAGGTAGTGGAAGAAGGAGAGGCCTTGTCCAACACAGGTGACACCTGGAGGGTAATGATGATTAGTATGGTCAATAGGTTAAATCAATATTTCTTCTTCGGTACTGTAAGAATGCTCTGTTAAAAAGAAAATTCCGAAAGTTTCCTTCTTTGGAACAGCCCACGATTTAACACTGCAGCGCCAGGAGCAAGTAAATATAAGTCTGTGGTGCTAAGTCTGCACCCTACCACGAGGCTCCAATTAAAGAGCCTAAGACCGTCAGGAAAAGCAACTGACAAACTGACAGGAAAGGATCAGACCTCCTCTTAGCACAAAGCTACACGCACTACAAGCTATCTTTGGTCTCCTCTTTTAACTACAGATACAGCTACTCACAAACAACACATTTCCACACAATAGCTCGGATACACAAACATTGTTACCAGTAAAACTCTTGGTACGCTGCTGCTCCAGTTTCACATTGTTGAAAGAGAGAGCCTGCTACAGCTTGAACCCACAAACAAACCCCTCATTATACGCAGCCACCAAATCAGCAATCCAATTTGCAATCTAATGTGCAAGACTGAGAATAAAGTGGAATCTGTATGGAACACACTATCTAAGAATAAAATCTGGTGATCTCCTTGACAGTAATACTTCCCTCTGTGTTTACACGTCAGCAGGTTTTCAGTTGCAGAGTATAAATAGTATATTTGGCTTTGTGTGCATTGCAACAACCGAAAAAAGGTTGATAACCCACTATGAATTGATGAAAACTCTGAGAAGTCAAACTTCTTCTGTACAGCATCATAACAATTTCTCTTCAGACAATACATGTGAGATATTATCGTCTACTGAGCTCAATGAGCAAGGATTCTCACAATCGGCCCAAGCTAGAAATAAAACAACATTGGTTTGAAGTTTCTTGTTTTACAATCACAACTTTTCTGTCAATGAAAGAAAACCCTACACCTCTCTGTAAAGTATACAGCATGCCAGGGCGGTGTTAAAGTCTGTTTCATTTCGATTTGTTTTTATCTCAACTTGAAACACACCCTTATCCCAGCCAATAATATCTGTGATCATAATCAGGGAGTGCCATTGTACAGCAGACAGATGTTGATCATCAACAAAGTCAAATCCAGACATGCAGCTTCACCTGATCCTCAGGTGTGTTCCCTGTAGCCTCGGTCTGAGCGGGGCTGTCAAACCGGTCTGGGCTGTGGCTGTTTGGGTCAGCCTCAGGAAGACGCCCCTCCTCACCGGGACTGGAGGACATTTAGTCCAACTTTACCCTCAGCTCTGACCTGAGGGGACGGACAGGGACAGGGACAGGGACAGGGACAGGGACAGGGACAGGGACAGGGACACACACACACACACACACACACACACACACACACACACACACACACACACACACACACACACACCACACACACACACACACACACACACACACACACACACACACACACACACACACACACACACACACACACACACACACACACACACACACACACACACACACACACACACACACACACACACACACACACACACACACACCACACACACACACACACACACACACACACACACACACACACACACACACACACCACACACACACACACACACACACACACACACACACACACACACACACACACACACACACAAGCTTGTGTCATTGCACCATAGACGCTGCGATAGAAAAACAAACCAGATCAGATACATCAGGTGTTTAAGTTTGGTCTCGAGCTAATGCTAACTGTGAACTCACAGAGTGGATGTTCCACGACTTGTGTCAACGTGCGCGTGTATTCTTGACGTTTTCTCAAACAAAGTTATCAACCGCTGACGTTGCCTCTCGGTGGCTTTTGTTGGTGTCCAAAGAAGACAACAGACACATCCCAGAGGCCAAAGGTTGCTCGCGCTGAGGTGCATGCTAGCTGGCTCCGGGGGGTCTAACACTGGTTTTCATTCCCCGTCCTCACACACTGGTTTACAGCGTTAACAGGAGCCGGACTTAAATCTCACCGATCACTTCACATCCGTGCATCAGGTTTGTTGGAGCGGAGTTGTTTAGCTCGCAGTAGCTAGCTCTGCTACCAAGGACAGCCTCCTGTCAAACGACGCCTGCTTCAAGTGCTCTCGGAAATATGGCCATCACGGCAATGTCGCTCACGAACGTTGACCTCGCTGAGCAAAATGCAATTTTAAAATCACATTAATGGAGATGAAGTTTTTTGCAATGTACAAGATTTTAGCGTTTGACGACGAGAAGGTGGAACACGCGAAAGAAGGCGTTAATTAGCGATAGAAACAATACTCATTATAAATTAATATTATCGTTCGTATTCTTCGGTTGAGAATTCAACCGTAGTACAACCTTACTCTGAAGCGGAGAAAACAAAGAGTAACGGTCAAACACAGGGCAAAAATAACGGAACTTTATGAATAAGTATTACATTTACGAGGAACATGGAAGGCAACATGAAGTACCGTTCCATCACCAGGCCGACGCCCCCAAATCCTGTTATTTCATTTGTTGGCAAGTGGTTTAGAGTTTATATTTCATCAATATGGTGCAGAGCAAACATTTATAAATATTTACATAAATAATTATCATAATAACCACTGTTTGTATGTAATAATACACTTTATTTACACAGCACCTTTCGAAAAACAGGTTCATAAAATGCTTAATATAATGAAATTAATTGCAATTGATGAACATACACGTCCATGACTAAACTTATACTGATAAATGTATTCAATCCTGTAGCTTACAGTCCTACAGATCTGATGAGGTGACTGTTTATGATTCGATCTATTTTAGCACCTGAGAGTCGAGTTAGACTAGACCTTGACATCTTGCAGGTGTAAGGTGATATATGATGCTTTAAAAATGCCAGTCTTTACTAAAGGCTCTGTGGTGTTCAGCTCCTCTGCCTTACCCAGTAATGTTATTGTTTAGTTTGCACTGCAATATTACCTGGTATGGGAAAAATTTGACCGTGGCGGGTGTAGGCCTCATAACGATCAGAGCACAACCACCTCACACACACAGACACACCCTGTTGTCTCATGATTGTATTTCCATCTCAATCTGACTTCACTACCATGATAATAACATGATGCAGCCAAGAGGTTTTATCTTGAGTAGAGACACTTATTGTCAGATGGCCACAAAACTAGGCACACTTCTCTGTCTCTCTCTTCCCAATCATGTGCACACATGAAAACACACATACAGTACAGAGACCCTGGCTATGCATACAATTTAAATGACTTGAATGTGTTTGTTAAATTAACTGGACATGTATACCCATGTATATATTTTTTGGCAACACAACCTTTCATGATTCAGCAACATCATTAATCAATTTTCGTTAGACCATAAACACATTATAGTAATATTTTTCATTTAGCCTGTTAAATTATGACATTATGTCTCACCTGGACATGAGAGTTCACCTGCACGCCGGTTGCTCACCTGTTTGACTTTACTGTTTGGGTGCTGTTGATAGGATTTTCAGAAAAAAAATTATGCCTGACATGAACAAACAAATGAGTTACAGACAATATTTAGGTAATATAATATATTAATTAAGTTTATCATTAAACATCATCCCAAGCTGCTGGTCAACAATGCCTCATATAGTATGAAGAATACAAACTGAATATTGTTTGGGACAATTCAGCGGCACCGCAACATTGTATAGGGACATGTCCGTTGTGTGCACTCATCAAGGCCCCTTGACGTTGGACTTGTAGTTAAAAAAGTTAAATATATATCACTGTTGTTTATATTAAACATAAACACAGATGAATTCTGACATTTGTAAAATCAAATTCTCAATGTCAGAAGCAGAGTGGTTGTGATACTCAGATAGAACCACAAACAAAACACATTGTGTGCTTAATTCCCACCTCTCCTGTAGGGTTTGTGGAGGGAGGGGGAGAGGGAGGAGTGAAACATGTCAGGGGAAGGAAGAGTCAGCACAGCTACAGAGCTTAGACACACCCAGTCCAACAAAGTGTGAGAGACAGTCACAGGGTAATGAGACTGTGTGGAGCAAACTGAGGGTGTGGCTTTGCACAGGGAGATCAGATAAGCTGAGTTTGCCTTGTAGAAAAGGGGCAGGAGTCGCAAATCCGAACAGGCAGCTTGTTACGCTTTCACTCTGCTGCTGGACTCACTGAACAGTCCAGCTGCACATTTCCACTCACTCTCGGTCCCACTGCCGTGCATTCCTCCAGCAGTTTGACACAAGACACAGAGGGGGAGCAACTTCCAGAGAACAGAGAAAGAAAACAACCCAAGAGGACTCAAGGAAAAGTTCAACCTCGCAGCCATGAAGGACAAAATAAGGAGAGGAGGAGGAAGAAATCAGGCCAAAACTGGTGAGGAAATCCCTGTGAAGTGTTTGTCACCTCTGCTCCTCTTTCTCTCTCTCTGTCTGCACTTTCCTCTTCCTTCTTTTTTCATGTGGTGCCTCCCTCACCGGAGAATGTGAGGAGGATGGGATATTTAGCACTGCTCTGCTGCTCTGACAAGGCCTGTGCTATTATTCACTGCTTCCAACACATTCGTTGACCCTGTTGAGAACCTGCTCTGCACTTTTTAACTTTTAAGAACAAAATATTTGCTCAGACAGACTCAATGTCTAAGTTATAACCACATTGCCAGCATTATAATTGCATAAGCTTTTCAAACTCTTAGGTTCGTCTTCTTCAACCTTTGCCACACCACCTTCCTCGAGGCAGAATTATGCAAGGTGAAATGGATATCCCCTTATCAAAGTGATATAAATCTTTGGGCACAGCACTGTGATTGACAGTTCATGTCACCCTACCGAACTCCTCTGAGAGCACCGAAGTCATGACACAAAGGAAAGGAATTCTGTGTGGAGGAGTAGCGTAAGCCAACATTAGAAATCAGTGCCAAAATAGAATTGCCAGGCCTAAAAACAAGTTTGTTTTCTGTGCAAGTAAGGCAGCATAGCTCAAAAAAAGAGAGAGACTGATGGCTCCAAGCTCACAGTGAGGAGGGGCCTTCGCTCAGCCAATCACAAACAAAGAAGCGATTTGTTTTTGGGTGTTTTCCAGTGGTAAAGTGGTCCCAGATTGACAGCAAGAACAGGGGGATTTACTGTACAATGGACTACAGTCTCTACAGTCAAATGAACGTTCTGCTTTGCTGTGAACACGTCGAAAGTGTTGATATGTATATTTATTCAGTATGTTCATGCAGCCTTGCAAATGAGCACGCTCTCCTGCCCAGTTGTAGGTTCGTTAGTTAATTTGTTGTAGCAAGCCACTGTCTAAACATTCCAGCACTGGGTGTGGTTGTCCCTTCACAACTTCATAAGATGACATGAGGGCCAGTCTGCAAATTCAACAGGTTTAGTCACACTTCTGGTTGAGGAACACGCTGGGTCCTGCTCTCCCTCTCCGTTTACGCCAATGACTGTGTGTAAGAAAAAGGGAGAGAGAGACACACCCCACTTTCCCTTTCTATGACACTTTTTGCATAAATTCCCTTTCACCCTCAGGCTCTCGCTCTCCTCTCTCTATTTGTCCTCTCTCGCTCTCACTCTCCCTCCCTCCCTCACACACACACACACACACACACACACACACACACCCAGAATAATTTTTGAAAAGTCATGATCATAATTCATTCAATGCATTTTTTGTAAAGCTCTAGTCTATTATTATGCTCATAATTTTTGTTTAGTGTCTCGGTTTAGCTCATAAGTTGGAAACTATCCTGGCAGGAAGTGAGTCAACGGCAGGAAAACCACCCAAATGATTTGCTTGTCCGTTGGAGGGGGCCTGTTATCATCCTCACTTTGTTCTCTTTCTCTTAATTCCTCTTCAAACAGATTTATTCCATGGAAAGAATGATGTTGGTGCTAAACAAGTTGATGACACATCATTCACTGTGAAGATCCAGGGGGCAGGAGTCGAGTCGTTTGAGCTACAGGTACAAACATGAATGATAAAATTTCCTCACGGACAATGTTCACTGTACTTTTTATGCATTAGGTAAATTACAAATAAATGATAAGTGAACCTAGTAGAAATAGCTAAGCCTGCATAATTATAACAATTCACAATCTTGAATTTTGTGGTGAAGCAAACATTTTTGTAGAACCCTGCAGGGCACAGTTGACATTCATCTGTTTCCAGGATGATTAGACAGATTTTTTTTTCTTCGAGTATAATTTTAACAGTATATGTAGTACTGTGTTTACTGTCACTGTAAAAGTTGGATGTACAACCCGAAATGCTAAGTCTTCATATCTTTCTATGTAAAGCAGGAACTATCCTCTTACAGTAAGGAGTATTCCTTGGTTTGTTAAACAATATGTTTCGTTGTAGGTCCATGGATTTTGGCTCGTCCAGGATGCACTTATGAGCCTGCTTTCGAGGAATGAGGTGTGTCCACGCTCCAACCTGTCGTTGGCATTCGCCAGCGCCACTCTGGATCCTCTCGCAGAGCTGCAAAGCCTCAAGGGCCTGAAACAAGGAGCCATCATTCGCCTTGTGGAAGGTTGCAACTTTTTTTTGAGAGAGGCCTCTCTTTTATCAATGCTAAGAATGGAAAGCATGAACATGTAAAATAAAGATAAATTGGCTGCGTTTAAATTATTGTAAATAATTTTTACAGTTGCTTGAATTTTGCTGGTTTTTATTATCGCAAACTTTTTGCACTTTTGCATGATTTTACTTAAAGGAATAGGATATCAGTGAAAATGACACTGTCCAGCTTTCACACAATAGTAAATCTATCTCAGGTCAATGTCAAACGCTGATTTGCTTTTTCTGAGTAATCATAACAAGGGTGTAACTTACAGTTGAAGAGGTTACATCTGTGTGCCAACTAATTAGTCAGTTTCTCACCCTCTAGCTGTGCACATTTTTGGTGCGCACAGTATGTACCCTGTCAGATTTGGGTTAAGGGACTGTGCACCATAGATTTTTTTTTCGGGGTCGGGGATTTCCAGTTCATTGGGCCATCTTAATCGCAGTTCAATAAAGATGTAAAGCATTCTGATCCTTTCTGTTAACTTGAGTACTTTTTTCTAGAGCCCTACACTGCCAGCTTGGCCCGGCTCCATCTGGCTCGAGTCGTGGAGCTGCTGAGAGCATCTGGGCCTCAGGATGCACTGAGGGAAGGACGCTCACCGAGCCTGCTGGAGACACTCACACACCAGACTACAGGTACACACATACTGAGCCCGTACAGCAATCCACAAAGTAGCACCTAATACAGGGGAGTAATCTATAAGTGTGCAGGGACATGAAAATACATTTTGTTCAAAAAAACATAAAAAATCACAAGCTGCAGTTTCTATAGGACCAGAGATATACAACAACCACTCAAGCCCCAAGTCCAGCTGTGGGTCTACTTCTCTTCCCCTATATATATATATATATATATATACAGCCTTTTGAACCATTTCAGTCATTGCACATTAATAAATAAGAAAGTGGAGGATACATTTGTGTGTGATGTCTCTTTGCCTAATACAGTTAAACAAGAAGAATGTGATTTCTTATAAATAAATAAAATCAAGCATTATGTTAAAACCTTTGAGGACTTGTACCTGTACCACCCCACCCTCCAAAATAAAAATGAAAAATCTTTCGCTTGTCAAACTAGGTGCAGACCCCAGCTCACCAAATGGAAAGAGCCTGAAACGCTCTCTGAGCAACACAAAAACGGATTCAACCAACCAGGATGCAGCTCTTCCTGAGTACCTCCTCCCTGGTTCCACAGAAAGACCACTCATGGCCCTGCTGCCGCCCAGCTCCCAGACAGAGGTACCCACTCAATACATTTTAATTTATTTAAACATTATGCCACTGCCACATCCAAACGTACACGCTCACTCTGTCTTTCTATTGGTCACATCAGGCCCCCAGTTACCTGAAGGACTTGTGTCTGAGCTGCTGGAACCCGCCTCCAGGTCACAGGAAGCTGCAGGGAGACTTCCTGTACATATCTGTGGTGACAATGGAGGGAAAACGGTGTGACATCACATCTTGTCCAAAAGGCTTTTTCCTCAACAGGTAAAAAAGCATGACATTTTAAACCACTTTCTGAATGTTATAGCAAACTAACAAATATCTGGTTTATTTTGTACCCTGCCCTTTTTTTTTATATCTTAGTAACAACGTTAAATCATTTAATGTTAACTTATATATTTTGTCATTGTTTCAGGTCTACAGAAGATGTGTTTGATCCTCGTCCTGCACAGTCTTCTGCAGTTTATCACTGTTTCACTGAACTGCTCTGTCACATCAGTCCTGCCTTCAAAAAAACTTTAACTACAATTAAAAACAGGTAACATTATTACATGTGTATGACAGCTTCATTACTACTATGGTATTACACCAGAATCCCAACAGTGGGGTTTAATGAGGTGTAATTCATATAACTTGAATTACAATAATAAGTCCCAGGCCAAAGCTCTGAAACTGTAAACTGTTGATTTAACGATGACTGTGAGGGAAGTGGATAGTGGGTAATTCAGCTTGTTCTCTTCCCCTTTCTCTTCCTTAAGGCCTCAATTACCACCAGCAGAAGTGATGCCCACTTCTTACTACACGCTGAGCTGGCTCGGGCCTCATGGTGCCTCGCGCACTCACAAAAACACCTTCAGCCGACTGGGAGTGGATGAACAGGCAGTAAGAAGGGTTATTTACACCAGAAGACAAGTGTTAGTTGCTATTCACTGAGAGTTTGCGGTTGGCCGTGATATTGAGTGTAAATGGTTGTGTTTTGTGTGGTAATTTGCAGAGTCCAGACTGGAATGAGGAGTTGCAGGCAGCCAGAGATCTCTCTCAAGGTAACCTGGAGGAGCGGCTGCAGAGAGACAGAGCTGTGCTCCAGGTGAACAGCAGCGGCACACCTCAGGACTCGTACCGCCTGTTTTCTCTTGTCTGGCCACTCACTTTCTCTTCTTCCTGCCTGTTTTCTCTTAGGTGAACAGTGCATTTGTGAAGGTCGTCAGGCAGGGGGCGGAGAGCGTTGTAGACGGCTTCGTGGAGCCTGCGAATGGAAACCCAGAGGACCCAGCTTTCCTGTGGGGGGGTCTGTTCATGAGCCAAGGGGCAGCAAGTGCAGTGTTTGGTGGGGAGAGGGGTCGCAGGTAAGAGCAAACCGAAAAAAATGACAAGAGATTATTTATATAAAGACTCTTAGTACTGTATCTATTCTGTTTACGTTGCATATATTGTTTATATTTTTTGTAGTGTATCGTGTTCATGCAAAATTGCATTTTTACTTATTCATTTGATTTAACCGCTGTCTCTTATTTTTTGTGAGACTAATAAAAGATTTATTATCTTACGTATAATAAAATAAAAAATATGCCCATTCCATGTCTCATTTGGGAATTTTCAAATGTTGTTGTTTTCACTCTCAGAAGAATTATGCAGATTATTTAAATGTCCTCATATTCTACTTGCAGGGCAGCTCAAAGGCTGGAGCTCAAAGGCGTACAAGCTTACAGTGAGCTGGAGGGGGTGGAGGGGCTGCACACACTACCAACAGCCATTGTAGACTACAGAGGAGTACGTCTGTCTGCCCAGGGTCTGGCTCCTGGTTTGGAAGGAACGGACCAGGAACAGGAAAAGGACCAGGAACAGGAACAGGAAACTTCTCCAGCATCAAGGTAACACCCTCAATCAACAACAATCTCTGTTTAGATTTTTGTTGCTTTTCCTCCTCACATCTTTCTTCTTCTGGTCCTCAGAGGCTTACTGTACGGGGTCAATGCTGGACCCCAAGAGTCCCCTCATCGCAGACGGCTGCTCGTGCACCTGGCTCATGCTGCCAAGTGTCTCGCTCTCCAGAGACATGTTGTTGTGGCACCCAGCGGTTACAAGGTACCACTGTTCACACCAGCGGATTCCCAGGGACTGTTGGGAGCTGACGGGAGGTTCTACATACTGGACGTGTTCAGGTGCTTCCCGGCCGACGCCAACTTCTGCCCAGGGGCGGAGACAGAGAGTCAGATTGTCCCTAGAGAAGAGGAGAGGAAAGAAGAGGAGAGGAAAGAAGGGGACGAGGAGAAGAAAAGTGGCATTGAAGAAAGCTGGCCTGAGAATTATCACAAAGACTCTGGGTTTCCAAAGAGCTTTCCTCACAGCCTCTGCAGACTGAGGCCAGAGCTGGTGCAGGCTTTCATCCAGCACAAGTGAGTTGTTCATGAAATAAAAGTCTTTTCATCTCTGATTTTTAAGTGTTTTCATAAAGCTAATGTTTGTTTGTTTTCTTCTTTCAGACATTGCCAGTTCACTCATCGTGTCCGGGAGACGTTGGAGGAGAATGGAGGCTTTGAAGAATGTGCAACAGCTTGTAAGAAATGCTGCAGCAGTTTTTGCCAAAGTTATCTTTAGTACTTTATACTTTTTATACAATTGTTTTTATTCTTGCAGGTGACTCTCGAGCCACCAATGCAGTACGAGCTGCTTGTAAAGAGGTGGGCTCGTGTAGTGACATCATCTTTGAGATGCGATTAAACCCAAATGTCTTTTCTCCAGGTAAACACACACACACACACACACACACACACACACACACACACACACACACACACACACACACACACACACACACACACACACACACACACACACACACACACAGAGAGACACACAGACACACATAGACACACACAAATACATACAGACTCAAACCTTTTGATATCATCACCAAACATTGTACATACTTGCACACATAGAAGTTTATGGCAGTCTGGTCAATTACAGGATATTTGTTTGCAGGATTAAATTTCAGAATAAAATACATATGTTCACTTTTAACATAATGATTTACAAGTCAAATACCACTGCAGAGGAATACCACTGCAGAGGAAAACCTCTGCGCTCGAAACGTTGCTGACAACAGATCTTTTGTTTTGCAGAATAGACACATCATTGTGTTAATGAGTGGATACATATGTTTGAAATTGGTGTTTTTATGAGTAAAAAAACACTCGTACATATTTTTATCATAATCTGTGATCTGCAACAAAGTGTCCCCGACATATTTAAAAGTAGACTTTTTCAGGGGATTCAAGCTCCCCCTTGCTCCCCTGTTCATCGAACCATGTATGTATGACATGCATCTTGTGCCCTGTGTTTATAGGAGTATCCTTCCCTTCTTCTGAACGTGCATCAGTAAACCAGCAGGAGAGGCTACTGAAGGAAGCAGCAGCTTTAATCATCACACACCAGATACCAGAGTTTGTGAGTGAATCCTTTCTTAACACACTTTAAGAGGCTCATCATCTTGTGCAAAAACGAAAACAAGCTTATCAAACATATATTTATGTGTGCACTTGTGTAGGTGGAGCACTGCCTACAGAACTATGAGGCACCAATGGATGGAGCGTCTCTGAAACAGGAGCTGCACCGGCGAGGCATCAACATGCGGTATCTGGGTCATGTGGTCAAGGCCATCAGTCAGTCAGAGCAGAAGGAGAACCTGAGGCATATATTGGTGGGTTTTATATTTAAAAAAACACAATCCTTTAACTAAAATGTCACCACTCTGCTAATTGTGCTTTCTTCTGTCCCTCTGTCTGTGCTCAACAGAGATTGGTTGTGGGGGAAGTTTTCATCCGCTCTACCAGAAGAGTGTTCAACAGTTTCCTGCAGGTACTTTACTGTCGTCTGGCGCGTACATTGCAGTGTTAACACATGCAGTCGGGTGGTCAAATAGCTGAGGATGTGTGTCCATACGCTCCAGGGAAAATGACTATGTGTCCATGGTCTTTGCAGGGTGTGGATGTGGCTAGTCTCTGTGCAGCTATCAGTCACTTCCTCTGCTGCCTATTGGTTCCCCATTTCACGCCCGCTCATGTGGGGGAGGAGACGAAAAAGAAGTCAAAGCGGCGTGCTCGAGTGGCTGAAGCCTCTGAGAGCACGCTCTGGAGCACACTCACGGGGGCCGAGCTGTGGAGCCTGGTCTGTCAGGATGCTGCTGAGACATATAACATCTCTGAAAGCCTTGGGTGAGCACACAGCCATTGTTTGTTCTCACTTTCTACTCTTTATTATGCAATGACTCGAAAGTCAGTTTTCGAACAACTGTTATTTTTCTTTTCTGGCAGCTCCGGTCCAAACCACCTGGTAGAGCAGTATGGCCTTCAGAAGCTCTCTCTGCTCAGAGAGTTCTGTTTAAAGACGGGAGTCCAGGTAACAGACATCTGAAATATAGATTCAGTCACATTTACTATTATAAAATAATTAGAATAAGATCAACTGAAGCAAATTAATTAGTAATGTAAAATAAGTTTCCAGATAAAACTTTAGAAGAAATATGATTGAATAATAAACCTGTTTAATTCTGTGTCTACACCAGTTGAGGTTGAGGGACTACTACCTTGACAACATGAATAAAGCACCTATTGGTCCAGATGATATCGTCAACCTCTTCCCTGTTGTCAAGCATGTTGACATGACGACTGTAGATGCTTCTAAAGCATTTTGTGCTGCACAGAACTTCATTCAGAAAGGTGGGTTAACAAATCTACACCATAGTCTTTACATTAAATATATGTATTTCGACTAAATCTTAATGAAAGGTGGTTCCTGTTTTTTATTTTTCCTACTGCAGGTTTGCTGGATCAGGCCCATGAGCAGCTGAAGGAAGCGTCCTACTTGTTTGGTCGAGTGTGTGATGACCTGCACCCTGAGGCCTGTCACTGCCACAGCATGTTGGCCAGGGTGGCCTTCCTGCAGGGAAAAGCAGCAGAGGTGGGTTGATGTTCCACATTCCTCCAAACTGAAAAAACAACATAATTTCTTTTCAGTTGTGAAAAGTAACTAAGAACCTTTACCCATTTTCTGTCCATCCACAGTTACTAGTTACTTTGCAATCAAATTATTTATAAAAAACTAAGGAAACTATGATATAGTGACTCACCAATACATTGGTATACTGTATATACTATATACAATCAGTGAATCAAATAAAAATAATAATAATTGTATTTCCTCTCATCGCCATGACTCCCAAAGGCTCGCAGCGTCCAGCTGAAAGCAGTGGTCATCAGTGAGCGGGTGCTCGGCTTTGACCATCCAAACACTATCCAGCAATATGTGAGAATATCTACACACTAGTATTCTTGAGCATGTTCAGAATATGTGTGGCAGCATTGTGGTTATTTACATGTGATTGTCATGCTTTATCTTCTAGACCCTCTTGGGTGTGTACATGTATGCTGGAGGAGAGACGGCCCTGGCTCAGAAGTGTCTCCTCAGAGCTCGTCTGCTATTGCTAACAGTGCACGGAGAAGACCATCCCTACACCGCGACACTGGATGTAGGTTGCAACACCTCAATAATCCCTACACCCTCTAATGCTATGGATTTCACAACATACTACAAAAAATATGTGCTTTTAAAAAAAAACTTAAAGTCATCTCTTTGTCTCCTGGCAGAGCTGCCTTGGGTTGGTGCTGACAGGAGAGCAGACAGGGCAGTTCCTAAAGAATGCTCTGAGGCTCAACACTTCCTTTTTCGGCGCCACAGACTTGCACACGGCTCTCAGGTAAGTTGATATTTATAGCTTTCACCAATATTTCTTTTTTTTTAAAAGATCTGCAAAGTTTTATCTGTATTTGTGCATTTGTCTGGTTTTCTAACATCATCACCGTTTCTCTCGCCGGTTTCTTGTCTGTGCAGTCAGCACCTGGTGGCCCAGTGGATGTGCAGTAAGGGAGACTACAGAAGTGCTATGACCCATGAGAAAGAGGCGCTCACTGCTTTCACCTCATTGGTCAGTTTATGTTTGAGTTTGAGTCAAAGTGGCTTGGTTCGGGCGTGAGTGGAAGTTATCTTATGGCTCGTTTCTTTTCCCCCAGTTCGGAGAGGATCATCCTCAGACAAGCTGCAGCAAAGAGTTTCTGTGCACCATCACCAAGCAGGCGGTGCAGGTGGAGCGCTCTCTCAGACAGGCAGGAGCTGACAGTACGGAGCAATCAGTGGAGGTATGCGTCTGGATGGAGCTCTGGTTTTCTCTGAGAGTGCTGAAGGAGGAGAAATGGATAAATTTGTTTGTTAACCTCACTGTCCTCTGTGTCTTCAGTGTCTGACTCCTTCAACTGTGACCAGTTTGGAGCAGATGGTTCTGGTGACAGGAATCAGGAAGATCACACAAAGGTAAATATCTCTAATATGACATGTGTTGAATGTGGTCATGAAATGCTGCTCAGCTATTCTTTAAAAAACAAATCTTTAAGCTACAATATTTATATCATGGCTTATAGTCATGCTACATTAATAAACATTAATGATAAGGATGGCTTAAATTTGTCTAAAATAATATGTATCCATACTGTATATCCTGATCATTGAAAAATATACTAGTGAAGTCATAGTCCTATTGTTACCTCCACATAGGAGGAGACATGCAGAATACAAGACAAATTACCATGAGACTTGGTGGTTGTGATGTGGCTCAGAAAAGAATTCATTAAATTTTGGTGCATTTCAGGATCAGGAGGCGGATCCAGGATTATTTTCTTTAACTTTATTTAAAATTGCGTTTTTCAACAATAATTAATTGACCTTGATGACAAAATCTGGCATATTTAGGGAATTGGCATTCATGAGTGTGACATTTAGTGCAGTTCCGAATAAAATCTGGATCTAGTGAATTTAAATGTGTAAATGCAGTATACTATGTGCCATTATAGTTTCAAGTATATTTAGGCTTTCTATTTGTCACTTAGGCTTTAATATTTTGGCCACTACTGGCTGAAATTCGATCTTTAAGGCATGCTGTGATGAAAACTTGCCCCATCTGCTTTAGTACTTTTAATATATATACTCATGAATTTATTTCATTTTCATAGTAACAGGTTCCAGAAGTACAAGCAGAGACACCTGGAACGAAAAGCTGCAGCTTTAAAAGAACTGGGACTCAGTTTTCCTGGCGAGCCTCTCGCCTCAGCGACTGTGAAGGCAGGAGAGAAAAGCTCTGATAAAGAAACAGGATGCGGGAAGGAAGCTGAGGATGGAGGAAGCCCAGCGATGGAGAATAACAGCGAGGGCCAACACGAGCAGTCGGTGGACGAGGTGGTTGCTGCTGCTGTTTCAGTTAATGGTCATGTGGTTGATCCGGCGGAGCAAAACAAGCATGAGGAGAAAACACAGAACGGGGAGGAAGGTGACAGAGCCACTGAGGTGAAAATGGTGAATGGGGAGTCAGAGGTCAGGGCTGAAGGAGAGGAAACTGAGAGCAGTGTAGAAAAGGAGGTGAAGAGGAGCACAGCAAACGGGGAGCTAGAACCCGAAGCAACATGTGAGGAGATGAAGTCAGATGAGAAAGATGCTGAATCAAACGGAGTGAGGGACACCAAGGCTACACCGTCAGTCCTGAAGGGTAAAGGGACCTGGGCTGATGTTGTTTCAAAATCTAATTTAGCGAATGGAACAGGACACAACGACACAGCAGTCAATGGAGTCGCAGATAAAGTCACTGCGAATGGAGTAGCTGAGGAGTGAACACATAACCATCCAAAAAACACTGCTGTAGTCAAGTTTTTCTAACGTACCTGCTGTAACACTAAACTCTGCCAGGATCCGAGAGGTCTTTTGATTCAGTGAAGCCCAGAATGAGAAAGCAGAGAGTGAGAGGAGGAGTATTACTTTGTGTTGGAGATGTTATTACTGATCCAGGGAGAGGGCTGTACTGTGTGTTGTTTTTTCCAACAATAAACTTTTTACTCTGAGTATTAAACAGCACTTGTGTTCTCCTCTTTAATGTATCAAAATCATCTGAAAAACGCCCAAACTACCAATTTTTTTTCGATATTTTGGATAATATTAGTGTTTATTGATAGGTAATGACTTGAGTTTGAAGGGGGAGAGAAAACGCAGGCATGCATGCAGCAAAGGGTCGGAAGAAGACTCGAGCCTCCTTCAACGGGTGTAATATGGGATTATACCTTTACTTGCACCGCAAATTTCGGGTGAATTCTTATCAGTAACTTTAAAAAACAGTGTTATTCAATGATCCAGCCTTACATGGATTTCATGTAAATAAAACCTTATTTCTACAGAGTACAACATCTGCTCGACACATTTAACCATTTTCTTAAACCTTGTGTTTATATTTTTTATTTAGATGGTAATGCCTGTGGAATAACTAATCAAATCTTCCTTTTTTTTCATTTAATTTTCCTACAATAGAAAGAATTCCTCAGTAATTGGAAATATAAAAGTAGATAAAAGAGAAGATAATAATGTAAACTGTTGAGTCTTAATGTCACTTTCTGTCTTATTCTGCATAACTGACTCCACATCTTAATCTACTCAACTATTAATATTTCTACTAATGTTATTATTTCTACTACTAACTGGTGCTGCTATCATTAACATCATTACATCTCTAAGTATCACTACTACTATTTTCATTCAAACAGACAAACTGAGTAACTGTTTTCAGTGATTTATTAGCCATGTTATTTCATCAACCTAGCAGATGTCAAGTAATAAAAAGGAGATTTTCATGTTGTACTGCCTGATAATAAAAATTGCCAGCTGTAATGTGTCTGTAAAAGCCCCAGTTACATTAACACTGGAGAAATCCTTCCAATTCTCTGGCAGTATTTATTCCTCGCCACTCGAACACCAGATTAAATTCATCGAGAATGGATAACATTATCTTTTTCCTCTTCTTCCGCAAGAGTCAGCCCTCAATGTGGAGCATAGTTCATTTATTCACTAAACTGGTCATATCAGTAGCAACAATTATAAAAAATGTCCTGTGTTTTCCCAATGCCGTCTCAGCTCTGTGTTTGCCTTCGTATAATCTCCAGATCTGAGCAGTGTTGGTACTGTGGTTCGGGTGGCTCTGCCCAGGTGGATTGTGGGAGTCTGTTCACACTGCTGGCAGGAAAGGTGATGACTGCCGTGTCACTGAAGACGTCAGTGAAGCGGGGTGGACAAGGCAGCTGTCGCTCCTCACACACACCCGCAGCCTGGCTGATGTAGCTGTAGTCCCGCTCAAACTCTCTGTCGATCGCCCTGTTGTTGGCACATTAGAGAGCGAGCGTCACCTCCTCTCCCCTTCAGCTTTTCAAAACTCACCTCCATCAGTCATTTCTTGTACAAACCTGTCCCTCATGCTGTTAAAGCTGTTTCCGATGATTGTCATCGCAGGAAGAGATTGTGTGCTCCAGTTCTTCCAGAGAAGATTATTGTACAAGGCTTTCCCACAATGCATCAGGAAAAAGAGGGTTGACTTTGTGGCCAAACGCTTCCCTTCCTGAACATTAGATAAAGGTGAGACAGAATGCTGTTGAGACAAGCCACTGATTAAGAAAATCAACTTGCAGAGGCCTGAAACTTGCTTGACAAGGATCAATTAATCATAACAGCAACTTACATATTACATTGTTCACAGGGTGTGAATTCTTACCTGACAAGCTCTGGGTTTGACTCTTTAAAGCTGTGCTTGCTAACATCTAAGATAGCAAATACCAATAATAATATAAAAAGAGTGGGTTCTGTTGTTTGTTTAGTCTTTGTCAGTGAACTTTTATAGTTATCTTGAATGAATGGAAACCAGTCGCTACCTTGAGAGAAAAAATGTGGAATTTTAAAATCTACAATAATTGCTCACAGACAGGTGATGATGAATTTTATTATCGTGGTTGTCCCCATGACAACAGAACGAGCCCTGTTTGTAATTCTCAGGAAGAAGTGTTATGCTCATCTCTGGTATGATTGGAAAAATAGCCAGTTTATTTATCTGCCAATTTATCTGTGTATTCATAATCTGTATCAAAAACACTAGAAAGGTCTGATTATTCGCTGCATTGTTTATCACAGGAAATCAACCAACCTCATTTTCTGTGAGTACAGTGAGACCCAGCTTTCCCAGTACGTCCCTCTCTCCAGTGGAGAATACAGGGTCAAAAACTTGGCAGTCGTCCAGTGGAATCTTAAGGGAGCAGAGCAGTGAGACACAGTTTAGGATGAACAGAGCCACATGCTAGTGTTGTGAGTTATCTCCCTGATGACATCCATGTCTGACCTGTCCTGCATCCAGCAGCAGCAGCAACATGGCAAGCTGGTAACGAGCCGCGGCGCAGGAGGAGAAGGAGCCGAGGCCGTAACACACACACTGGAGCTGCTGACTTTGTCTGTGTTCCCTGTCCTCCTCCAGCTGCTCAGTGGGATCCTCACGGTCCTTGTTCTCTGGAGGTTTGGAGCGGGATGTCGATCCTGCCGCCAGCAACAGGCCTGCAGAACAATCAGGTTCATCAAGGTGCAGGTGAGAGCGTTCCTCAGTAAAAGCTGCCTATTAGTCAAGTGGCAGGGTTGCCAGGTCTACAGTATTTTACTTTTGTAATAGTGTTGCAAATTGAAGTTGAAATAATTAATCCCCGGGGAAAGCAGATCTGTTTTGCATTGGACTAAGAAGGCAAAAGATCCCAAAGCAACAAAACAAGAGACATTGGAAATTCTATATATTCCCAGTTGAGGAGTTTTATTATTTTTTTGCTGTAAAGATATCAGGTTTGGCCTTTTACAAGATAATCAGGTTTTCTGAAATGATTTTAATTCAGCATATACACGGCTCATTGAAACATAACACATAAACTCTTCGCTTTCCCTCTTCAAGTTTCAAGTTTCAAGAGTTTATTTTCAAATGCACAACAATAGCATCAAGCAGTCGCTGGCAATGAAATGCTTGGGTCACAGGTGAGCTTATAGCAATGCTCAGAATATTACCAGCAAACACTGCCTGGACGACATGGATTTACTATTAATGTGTGACTTGCATTTACCGTAATGTAATAACTTATTTCAGCTAATGCATCATATCATGTTAATTCATAACCACTGACAGGTTTTTAATGTTGTAGCTCATCTGTGTATATATTGTGAATAACCTAAATTATGTATTTAGGTTATTAACATAATTGTGTCTCAGCTGATATAAGGTGAATACAAATTCTAAAAGTACATACATAGCCTTGTTACACCCACACTTGTTAAAAGTTTATGATTACAATATAGTGAGACAACATGATATGATTTTCAGCTGAAATAATGTGTTGCATTGAATATGGTAAATGCATAATATATGAATAGTAAATTCATGTCATCCAGGCAAGTGGAGGAGATTTATTTAAAATATCATATATTTTGTCCATAAGAGCTTTTCACGACAAACTGCTTGCCATGTATGCTTTTTATGCAGTCTTTGTGGATATGACAACACAACATGGAAATGATAGACATACTGCTGGACTTGTTTTGGAGTAGTTTTCCTTACTCTTGTTGAGGGCTAAGGGCAGAGATGTTGCACCTTGTTAAGTCCTATGAGACCAAATTTGATTTGTGACTATGGGCTATACAAATATAATTTGATTGATTGACTTGTTTATTGATTGATATATTGTGTCATGCATACCTGGTAACCCTGCCCTGCTCACTCACCTTTCCACTCCTGCCAGAAATCCTCACATCTCAGCTCAGACCTGCACAGGGAGCAGTTAAGCAGAGTTACACAAGGGACTCCAGCCTGTGGAGACAACGAGTACATTCTGCTGAAATGTGATTTAGATTTCAGGAGGTGCTGTTTAGTGGGAATCATGTTTCATACGCTGCGTCTCTGATTCGTCTGACAGTTTTCTCCACATCCAGCGGCTCCTGGCTGCACGCTGAGCCAGAACAGCCCTGATGTGTCTTTGACTTCCGCGCTGCGCCTTTTCGTCGCCGGGCAACCTGCCACTCATCCCCGGTGTCTGACATCGTCACCGATTCACCCCCGAACAAGACGAGTCACATTAACACACCCGTGCCATCACTCAAACGTTAGTTTGTGTTGGGGAACATGCAACACGTGGGACTGTATTGAGTGTGACACACGCGCGTGCTCTTCCGGTGTCATGACAATTTTTTTATTCTTGCTTAACTTTGATCAAATTATCATAATTTATACAATTCATCAAAGACAGCTTTAATAATATTTATTCATGACGTTATATACTTTTTTTTAAATAGACATTTACGTGTTAATTTCCGGGGTTCAACTTTTGACGGAACACCGGTACCTACCGGAAGTACTTGTGTTTTCGTGTGTTACACGAAGAAGCTAAATGCTCTGAGCTGGATCGTCTCCACTAATCTACAAGTAAGAGAATAATTAACACTTTTAACATTGTTACTAGCGCATTGAAATAACAGTGGGTTATCATTTCCTAGAACGCAAGTTCCCTTTCATACAAAACGAGTAGTTAATGCAAGCTAACGTTCGTTTGTGCTACTCAATGCTAGCTTGTCTTCACGTTGTGTTCTCTACAGCTGTTAATAATGGTGTTACCCCACTAGCAAGCTCTTTACATGTAGGACGTTGTTTGTATTTCTCTCTCAGTTGATATTAACCTGGTTAAATGTCAATAGTTTTTGTCGTGTTCTCTGGACAAACTCCTGAGACATGCTCGTTGCTACATAGGAGCTAATACCTGGATGTAACGATACATCCAAAGACGCTCATCCTACTGACCAAGTTTTTTATCAGCCCTGTTCCGTTGCCATGGAGCTGCCTGTAGATGCACCGTATCACCTCTTTCATCGTCGGGATGTTCTGTTTGTTGTGATTTCCAGAGATGTCCATGTCCCACCTGTATGGGCGCAGGGAGGAGGAGGAGGATGGTGTGGAGATTGAGAGCTTTGAGGTGACCGAATGGGATCTGGCCAATGAGTTCAACCCGGAACGCCGCAGACACAGGCAGACCAAGGATCAGGCCACCTACGGTATCTGGGCCGACAAAGACTCCGATGAGGACGAGAGGCCGAGCTTTGGAGGCAAGAGGTAAAGCATGGGTTTGTTTACTTTTAGGCATCCTGACAGGAGAAGTACACAAAACAACTGCTCTATGTTAAAAGAGGTACTAAGAAGAACAAGTCAATTTTGTCCTCTCTAGGTCTAAAGACTACACTGCTCCAGTGAGCTTTGTGAGTGCTGGCCTGCGTAAGTCTGCAGATGAGGAGAAGCAGCAGCAGCAAAGAGGAGAAGAAGACTCCAATGATTCTGATGACGATGCTCCTTCAGCTCCTTCAGCTCCTGCAGCACCTTCCCCCCCTCGCAGCACTGCACCCAAAAAACTACAGATGGTAAATTTTCTTATGTATGCATTTTACACCCTTTGCAGTGTACTCTGCAACATGACATTACATAGAGAATCATATTAATTATCAAAATGTATTGTTATTAGCAGACTAATTTCCGCAAGAACCAGGGCCAGAGGTTTGCAGGAGGCATTCAATCTGGACAAGGCATCGGTAACTGGGAGAAGCACACAAAGGGAATTGGTCAGAAGCTTCTGCAGAAAATGGGCTACCAGCCCGGCAAAGGCTTGGGCAAGAATGCACAAGGTGGGTGACTCTGTGAGGAGGCCATGTGATTGAGATGTTTAGTAACACAGTATGTTTTACAGAAGCAACAAAGGCAAGCTGATGTAAATATTTCTTTCTTGATGCTGCAGGTATAATAAACCCCATTGAGGCAAAACTTCGGAAAGGCAAAGGAGCAGTGGGTGCTTATGGAAATGAGCGAACGAAGCAGAGTCTCACGGATTTTCCTGTGGTCGACTCAGAGGAAGAAGAGGAAAAGGTTTGTTTGACAAAAAAATCTTTCCATCTGTTTCCATCTAGAATGATTTTTCTTTTTAGATCATCTAGTAAAGGGGTTTTGTTTAGCGAGTCTACATTATTTTTTACCTGTTTCTGAATTCCTGCCTGTGAAGGAGTTCCAGAAGGAGCTAGGCCAGTGGCGTAAGGATCCTGCAGGTCCCCTTGGAAAAAAGAAACCTAAGTACTCCTTTAGAACTGTGGACGAGCTGAAGGCTAAAGGCAAACTGGCGGGGCGGAGCACCACAGTATCCGCCGGGGAGCTGGCACAGGTCAAGGTATGTTAGAAGTGACTCTAGTTTTTTAACATCCCTCTGCTGTGGCCTCAAAGGAATGTAAACAGCCTACTATGCCTTGGATCTCCAAGCCTACTTGAATAACGCTGTAATGTAGAAATAAGCCTCAGAAAGTAAACATGATTGCACTCAATGCCACCCTCTGTGTATGATGTGGTTTTAGGAAAGTAGGCATGTGGTCGGTTGCCAACCTTTTCTCAGAATCTCACGTACCTATTATTTCTCCCTGTCTCTAGGTGATAGATATGACTGGAAGAGAGAAAAAGGTTTACTACAGTTACAGCCAGATGTCCAACAAACACAGCGTCCCAGATGAAGCTCCACCAAGCTTGTCCACTAGGGATCAGAAGGGAACTGGCTTTGCTTTGCCTGAGCTTGAACATAACCTGCAGCTGCTGATAGACCTCACAGAACAGGACATATTGCAGGTATGAGGTGTATCAGCAATCTGACTCTTGTGTTATGATGTTGTGGGCCATATAATTTTTCAATATACCATTCTGCGTCATATACTATGTGATTCTCATGTACTGACGTGTTATATCTTTATCTCATCATATTAAACCTTCATGTAGTCTGCCCGACGTCTCCAGCATGAGAAAGATGTAGTTGTGTCCCTGAGCCACGAGTCAAGAGCACTGCAGACCAGACTGGATGCAGAGCAAGATTCCATCCAGAAAATGGAGGCTGTAATGGCTCTGGTGGACCGTTTTCCTTCTGGGGAAACTGCACCTGGGGAGGGACCCACCCTGCAGGTGCATACACAGACTAGCAGCTAACATTTTCAGATTATTTCAGTTTATTAGCCTCTGCTCTGTTTTCAAATTCACAATTATTGATTTGGGTGCTTTCCTTGTTCTCTGTTCAGGAATGTGCCCGGATCTTTGAGACCTTACAAACAGAGTATTATGAAGAATACAAGACAATGGGATTGTCAGACTTGGCTGTAGCAGTTATTCATCCATTACTCAAAGAGAAACTTTGCTCTTGGGATCCACTGAAGGTATTCTTTTCTAATTATCTTCTTTTGGGGTAACGATGCATTGTCATTATTTAATCCATAATTAAGCAACCAATTCTCTTTAACTTTTTCAGGACAGCTCTTATTGTCTGGAAGACATCGGCCAGTGGAGAGCAATCCTTGAAACTAGAGAACTCCATTCCAGTGGCCCAGATCCAAATATGGACCCTTACCACAGGTCATTTTAAACAAAAAAAGACAGTCAGCTCTGCTCATCTACTTGTATAAATAAATTCTATTTATAATATGTTATAATCTGTTTTTACTGTATCTTTCTTTCTCCAGAGTGTTGTGGGAAGTGTGGATCCCAGTGATGCGGACCTGTGTGTCACACTGGCAGCCTCGTATGGTCGGTGCGATGGTGGACTGTGTAGAAGTGTGGGCTCCTCTTCTCCCCCCGTGGATCCTGGATAGTCTTTTGGAGCAGCTGATCTTACCCCGACTGCAGCGAGAGGCAAGACACTCACACACTCTCAACTTTCTTAGATGTGAAGAAACCCCTCAACTCCCCGATCTTTTCCCATAATATAATTGTTGATACTTTCCTTAGATATCACATCATTTTTGTCTCTTTGTTTCCTGTGTAATAGGTTGATAACTGGAACCCTTTAACTGACACAGTGCCCATCCACTCCTGGATCCACCCATGGCTGCCTCTGCTCCAATCACGGCTAGAGCCTCTGTACCCGCCCATCAGGAGCAAACTGTCCAACGCATTGCAACGATGGCATCCCAGTGACACGTCGGCCCGACTCATCCTGCAACCATGGAAAGACGTTTTCACTCCGGGTGCATGGGAAGCCTTTATGGTGAAAAACATCATTCCGAAGTTAGGTATGTCTTCGTCAGTGAGAACTATAGGGATACTAAAGCAATGTAGTCTCTCTGTTCCTCCTTTTCTCTCTAATTTCTCGTCTCCATTTGACGATTCCGTTCTCCTTCCACAGCTTTGTGTCTGGAGGAGCTGGTTATCAACCCTCACCAGCAGCAGATGGAGCCATTTCACTGGGTGATGGACTGGGAAGGCATGCTGTCCCCCTCCAGCCTTGTGTCCCTGTTGGACAAAAACTTTTTTACTAAATGGTTGCAGGTTTGTGAACATTGTAAATTGTTTACAGAGATTTATTAAAGATGTCAGCCACATCTGATTATTTTAGATGTTACATTTCAGTAAATCGTTATTTTTGTTGTTGATTTTAGGTGTTGTGTTCATGGTTGAGCAACAGTCCCAACTATGAGGAAATCACTAAATGGTACCTTGGATGGAAAAGCATGTTCAGTGACGTCTTGTTGGCACTGCCACTCATAAAAGAGAAGTTTAATGAAGCTTTGGACATCATGAACCGTGCAGTGTCTTCAGGCATGGGTTAGTATTGCTCACAGATTTAAAGTCATAATAATATAGGACATCATTTTTTTCTAAAAATTATTCTGATAAAGCAGATATCCACTTTTTTTTTCATTTGTACTAAAACAATACATTTGGTCTCCACAGGTGTATACATGCAGCCTGGTGCAAGGGAGAACATTGCGTATCTAACGCAGACAGAGAGAAGGAAGGACTTCCAGTATGAAGCAATGCAGGAGCGCAGGGACGCGGAGAGCGTGGCTCACAGAGGAATCAGCACCGGTGGTCCAACCAACTTTAAAGATCTGATCCAGACCAAGGCAGAGGAAAACAATATTGTCTTTATGCCCATAGTGGCCAAACGGCATGAGGGCAAACAGTTGTACACATTTGGACGAATCGTCATCTACATTGATAGAGGGGTTGTGTTCGTGCAGGGGGAGAAGACGTGGGTGCCCACGTCTTTGCAGAGTCTGATAGATATGGCCAAGTGAGCTTTGACCGTCTGGTTACTTGTTTTCCAGCTGTTCCAACAAATCATTTCGGGCAAATGTTTTTGCATTTTTATGAATCTTCAGTTTTCTGTTGTTAGTTGTATGTGACTTGTTATAATTGTGAATAAATACTTTTTGAATATATGAGATCTCCTTTGTTGTTGTTTAAATCATAGATTAAATATACATATGTTTAATTTCCGCACTTGCTTAGTATAGCATCATCAAATATATATATACATATATAAACAGGCCTAAACCTATGATATTTATGTACAAAAATAATACTTATGTTGATATTTTATAGTAAATAACTTATGTTGTTTCTACTTTACTATTTTAGTACACTGTCCTTTGTTCGTTATTTCTCTGTTTTTCTCTTTATATAGGATAGTATAACAATAAAAGTGAGGGGACATTCATAAGGTTATTTATTTCATAGCAGAGGAGGTTTTTTTTTAAAGAACTCGGTGGTTACAGTTGTTTTACGCTAGGTGGCGGTGTAGCTGCTGTAGGTCTTCGACACACAAGGGCTTCCGTCGGCGTTTGCGCTTCGCGGTGTGACAAAGTGAAGTACGTTTGCTTTCACTCAAGATTAATAGTTCCGGGCGTATTTTATACTCCAAAGGTAAGTGTAAAGTTTAGGATATATATCATCGAACGCGTGCTTTATGAGCTGTCTGAGAAGTGTGGTTTTACACTTCCCTTTGTGAGCCCACGAGCTTACGTTAGCAAATGAACGAGTCAGTACATCCAGCTACGATGCTAACAACGGCTAGTAGGCCAACAGGAGAAGTTTAGACACACGTTTGTTAGTTTTAGGGTTTTAAGTTTATGCTTAATTGTATTGTGTTTATTCTATTTTATTTCAGGTCTTGGTGCAGCCAGCCATGTCGTCGGACGCTCTGAAGAAGCGAAAGTCGAAGGTGGTCCGCAGTGAAGGAGGAACCCCGGAGATGAAACGAGGTCGCGGAGAGGGGGACCAGCAGGTAGGGACACCGCCGGGAGTGGGCCGATGAGCGGGGTCACAGAGGAGCCAGTGGGCTGTAGTCTACCGGAGGACCAGGCCGAGGCCCGAGTCAGCGGAGGTGTCACAGTGTGTTGTAATACAAACACTCACTTCGACCGTGTGTGCGAAGGATCCAAGTTTCTGTGTTATCTTGAGTTAAAATATGCATTAAAAGAACATATAAACACCCTGAATTACACAGTAAAGGTTTTTATAGGTGGACTAAACACCATCATACCCATAGGGCAGCAGTCTACAGAATCTACCTGAGTGGGAGTAGCTGCTCTTCATCAGTCTCAGCAAACACTGTTTTCAATCCTCCAAACGTAGCATGTCTCATATGGACGTGAGATTGGCTTAAATTTCATGTGTTTTTTTGTCCTTCACCAGTTTATTTGGACAATCTGCTTTGGAAAAAACTCTGTCACTCATAGATTGTAATTCCTGGACTTATAGGACTGATATGCTTGATGTATACTATTGATGTATTTTGTATTTGTTAGGATGCACGTGTGTATAATGAGGAGGTGGAGCTGGATGGCCGTGACCCTGAGCAAGACTATCTGCAGTACAAGGAGTCGTGTGAGAGTTTGGCCACGCTCATGAATGAGATCCAGGAGCTTAAATCCAATGGAGCCAAGGAGGGGGTAAGAGTCAAACTCTAAGGCAACACACCCGGTGTGTTCTGTTATTATAGACCGATGTCAGTTATAGTGAAGTCAAATAACAGACGAGTCCCGATGAAGACAAGATTCTGTCTCTTCACCACATTAATAAATTCTGACTCTTCTTCTCAGTGTGCCGAGGTCGAGCAGAGACGTATGCAGAGCTGCATCCACTTCATGAATCTGAAAAAACTCAATCGTCTGGCTCACATGCGACTAAAGAGAGGCAGAGACCAAACACATGATGTAAGTCCCACACAACAACACTGTTGTGTGTATTAGATGTCCACATTTCAGTCTATTCAATCCATTTGCTGAAAAAAGTGCTCCCTAAACTTCCTATTGTGCTGACAGAGGAAGGAAAGTTGAACTCAGTGCATTTAGTTTCTACTTATAACACTGCAGGAGCTGCCACGGTCAGCAAAGGCTTTATACACCCTCTGGTTTGTTATTTTCAATTAGGATGCTGATTCTGTTTATTGATCCTTGTTCTTTTTTTCAATTGTTTGTTTTCAGGGTCACCTGGGTTGTGTTTGTAAACAGGCATTAACCACTTTTTCCTCCACTCAGGCAAAGCAGAAAGTGGACGTGCTGCACCTTCAGCTACAGAACCTGCTGTATGAAGTTATGCATCTTCAGAAGGAGATCAGCAAGTGTCTAGAGTTCAAGTTAGTACAACATTTTATATCAGATTGTAAAAGCTTTCAGTTGATTCTAATCACGCAGGGTTACTCTTTAAAGTTAGAACATAACAAATGGATATGTAATTTATTTGAGCTTTTCTGTTAGAAAACACTATTGGAATAGAATGATAAACTCACTGTACGAAAATGTACTGTAGTATAGTTAATGAATTTGAACGTGAGTGACAGATACTTACACAGCTCAAAAGACCCAGAATAATGAACGGTTATTACACAAATATGTATCTTTGTTCCAGTGCAGATTGTTCACTCACAGATTTTCAGACATGCCTGTTGTCACAATGATGGTTAATTTCTGTTTCATTGTCCCAGATCCAAGCACGAGGAGATAGACTTGGTCTCTGAGGAAGAGTTCTTCCAAGAGGCCCCAGCAGAGATATCCAGGCCCAACCTCACTAAAACTGACCCCCACCAACTCACACTGGCTAGACTGGACTGGGAGCTTGAACAGAGAAAGAGGTGTGTAGCTTATTGCATTTGCAGTATGCTATGGTTTAAAAATCAATCTTAATATTTTTGGGGAGCACAGAACGATTGTTAAAATGTTGTGTTTGCCTACAGGTTGGCAGAGAAATACAAGGAGTCACTAACCACAAAGGAGAAGAACCAGAAGAGCATTGAGGTGAAGAAGGAACATCTGACAAGTTTACAGCCAGGACTGAACGCCATCATGCAGGTATAACAACTGTCTGTCCAGGAGCCTCATTACTAAGGCTTTCTTTTCTGAACTTAAACAGGACCACAAAGTGTTATTTTTATTAATTTTTGTGTGTCTGCTGACTTCGTTCTATGTACAAGTGTTGAGTCCCATTCTTAATTCAGGGTTAGATCTGGCTGCCAGTGGACACCTCTGATTTATTCCCTGTCCTCTTTCCCAGGCCTCTGTCCCAGTGCAGGAGTACCTCTCCATGCCCTTTGAACAGACACAGAAACAGACTGAGGTCGCCCGCCATCTCCCTCCACCTCTGTATGTCCTGTTCGTTCAAGCCAATGCCTACGGCCAGGCCTGCGGTCAGTACTCATTAGTGAATGTATTATGTCTCAGTACAAAATGGAGTTCCTCTTTTTGGGATGCAAGCCCGGATTTTCAGCGGTTTATTTGTGTTTCCATTTCAGACAAAAACCTGAGTGTGTCAATCAGTGGTGATGTGGAAGAGGCCAAGGCCTTGTCAAAACCTCCAGAAGATTCCCAGGGTACAAACAATATTATACATGCAGCATACATGAGGAAATATTCATATGAGTCAATAATTCAATGCATTCTCAACTAAAGAAGCTAAAATAATTTGTTCTGTATTATCCAGATGATGATAGTGATTCAGATGCTGAGGAAGAGCAAGAGAAAACGGTGAGTCTCCAGATACACACGAGAACACACAACCTCAGAGTGCAGAGTTTTCCTTAATATACCTGTCTCAGCACCGGACACAGAAAGTCTCCCCGGAGCCCTAGCTGTCACACTCTGTGGTCTGGCAGGTTGGGGAGCAGCACCTATCGATTGTTTTCTGCATCCGGCTGGTGGTGGAGGGGGGTTCAGAGAAATATTTGCCAAGAATGGCTAGGTGACTGAAACGTGATCCCACGTTGGTCACGCACACTGCGTCTGGTCGTCTGGGTTGGACATCTCATATGAAACACTCTTCCTATTTGAATCACTACTTTCACGCTTTCCTACTTCCTGCTTTTTTCTCTGAAAAAAAATGCTTCAGATGCCAAGTCGCTCTCATGTTTCTCCTGTGATCAGCTGGAATTTGATACAAATTGTTTTACTAATTTATTTGAAATGCCACAATGTCAGACATACTCCTTATTTTAGCTTTCTCGCTTACTGTCTCCTGTTTCCTGTGCTTTCCACTTTCTGTCGTTTCACAGAAGAGGAGAAGGCCAACTACAGGTGGTCAGCTGGACGACAAAAGACGAGAGATGCTAAAGAGGCACCCTCTGTCCCTCTGCCTCGACCTCAAGTGTAAAGGTAACGCATCGTTTTTGTAAAAAATGTTTATCTTTAACATAAGAGAAAAGATATGCATTGGCCCCAAAGTTACAATATTTTAGGTAAAAAAATGGGGGTTGTGTAATATTTCAGAACTAGATAATTGTAAGTTCATTCAGTGTTTCCCACAGAATTGATTGAGTCTGTGACAGGAGCACAGGCAGTTAGTGCTCCTGTTCAACAGTGTCTGAGAGACAAGTACAGAGAACAGAGTGCAAGAAGTTCTTGTGTGTGAGAGAACTACATTGAATGCACACAACTGCAGCTTAAACTGTTGGTGTTAAAAACTTTATGGAGGAAAGTGCGAGGGTGACGAGGCAAACAGCAATGCGGACAGCTCGAAAATAAATCAACAGCCAAACACTAACTTAAACATCTCTTATGTTATAAGAAGTGTAAATGATTTATCAAACTGTGATGGGACACATTAGAATAAAACTAGCAGCCACAGTCTAGATAAGTAATGGGAAACACTGTTTCATTCATTGAGTGTGGAGAGGAACAGTGCAGCTTCGGGTTCTGTAATTGTCAGTCTACAAAACAGCTCTGCACATTCCTTGATTTTACTCAACATGTTTAAGCCAAAATATGAACAATTCATCTGCATTACAATCCTTGTGATGTGGCCATGCTGGGTCGTATTGTAACTCATGATATATAATCATGTATTATCATATATGATTACCTAAGAAAGTAAGCATGGCCCTCTCTGCTATGATGACTCCACTTGATCCTTGTGTTCCCTCTGCTGGCTGCAGAAGGAATAGTGACAGATTATGGGGAGACCTGCAATGCAGACTTAACTCTACCAAAGGGAGAAAGAGGAGGGGGAGAGGGGAGAGAGATGCTGCAGCACCTACAACAAGCTGTAAATGTTTTTTTCCATTGCCAGCCTTTCCTGGTTCCTTCTTTTATTTCTAGTACCTTCCCTCTCCCCAGTTCTCCTCATGCTGCCAGCTGCAGCAGACATTTTACTGCGGTAAAAGAAAAAACAGCAGCACAAGTGTCTTTGAGTGACAGTGTCACTAAGTTCAAACTGACTGCAGAGATTGGCAGCGTTAAAAATGACCGCAAGCATCTAGTGTCCCCTGGGTGCTGCTATCATGCATCGTGACCACTCCTTGCTCTCGCTCTGTAATGCAGCTCGGTGTAAAGTAAACCCTGGGGCCGTTTGCTGGGAAGATTAGTGAAAGGGGAGAATATTGAATAAAGCTGTTAATGGATTACTTCATCACTGTGTGTTATCCACCTTGTCTCCACAGATGGCAGCATCCTCCATCTCTTCTTCTACTACCTGATGAATCTGAACATTATGACGGTCAAGACCAAGGTCTCCACCACCACAGACCTGACCACAGCCATCAGTGCAGGGTGTGTGTTTTTTTTGTGTGTGGACCTTAATATCCATCGAGCCCTCTTTGTGTTTCAGACAGAAACATGTGATGATGTCCTCTTCTTTTGCAGAGATTTGCTGAAATCAGACACTCTCGTCAGCTGTCTCTACTCCAGTGACCAGGGACGGGAAACACCCAATCCAGCGAATCGTTACCAGTTTGATAAAGTCGGGTGAGGACAGTTTTGACACACATCTCTTGATTGCAGCTCTGACAGCGATTTCCCTGCCCAAAGATGTGTAAAATCCCTGCAGAATTAACCCCTGACTTTCTTATAGGATTGTTTGCTTTGCTGATTACGTGGAGGAGCTGGGCCATCCCTACATGTGGGTTCAGAATCTCGGAGGACTGCATTTTCCGATTGATGCTTCAGACGTGTGTACAAAAACGTAGTAAAATCCCAGCCGACCACTTTGAGTGTGTGTGTGTGTGTGCTACAGCTGCGTCATGTTTGTGTGTGTTTGTTTTTCCCAGGGTGTGCGTGCGGGCAGTTCACTGAGTGCCAGCCACATGGAGAACACCATGAAGCTGCTGAGGGGACGGGTCCAGTCCCGCTTGGCTTTGCACAAACAGTTTGCCTCTTTAGGTACATTGTTTTTCAAAGTTTCCACATTTAATGCTCCCTGTTGAAAAGACTGAGATTTGACTGTGTTTGTTTGTGTCCTCAGAGCACAGCATCATCCCAGTCTCTGCTGAGTGTCAGCACCTCTTTCCTGCCAAGATTGTCTCCCGTTTAGCTCGCTGGACCACGATCGCTCACCAGGAGTACATGGTACACACACTCACACACACACACACACACTCACTCATTTATAGACATGGAATCATATGCGCAAGTCTCACTGATGTTTCCCTTCCTTTCAAGGATCTGTCATATACGTGTCATGTGACGGAGGCTGGTCTGGCAAAGGAGACTGGCCTGTACTTCATGGCAGTGGTTGAACGAGGCACAGGTAGATATTATCACCGTTTACAGAAGGTGCTGTTATTGATGACTTGATGTAAAGTGTTTTTATAAACAACCTGTCCATATCGGTGTCTTCCTCTCAGCTCGTCTCCAGGCCGCAGTGGTGATGAGTCCACGCTACCCAGCGATCTCTCCTCTTTTCTCCCTGTCCCTCAGCTGGAAGGGTGAACGCAGCGGACGCACTGACGACAACCTTCGAGTAGGAACCTTTTCATTATTGGTCATTTGCCCAGGAGCTTGTGCTAGGGCTGGAGGATATGGTCAAAAATTATATTGAGATAAGATGTTCATATCAGTGTATATATCTATAATTATCAATGCTAATGTAATTTTATTTGTTTTGGGGCTAAAGGCAGATTTTTATTGCCCCTGACTGAAGGAATGTCTCGCTGTGCTTGCACATTGCACAAGCATTTCATCGATATATATTGAACCTTTGACAGTTTATGTCTCGTCCTCTTCCTGATTGTTTTACTCTGACTCGTCTACAGGCCATGGAATGTGAGGTCAACGTGTTTAAAAACGAACTACAGGGACCACGTCCAGGACACCAGCTCCTGACCAATCAGATTGAACGCCTGTGTGTCTGCCTGGATGTGTATTTGGAGACTGAGGAGCAAGATGACAGCGTGGAGGGACCACGAGAGTTCCCCCGTGAAAAGATGTGCCTGCGCACAGTCAGGTACATAAACACACAAAGGAATAATGAATTTTTTCACACAAATTTGATCAAGGAGACACTGAGTGGACTAACTTCCTGCATCTCTCACTCCCTCTTTGAATTTCAGGGGTCCAAATCGTCTGAAGCCGTTCAAGTACAACCATCCTCAGGGCTTCTTCAGTCATCGCTGAGCCTGTTAATGATCCTCCCCACTGTACCTACTCGTTTTAACTACCCAAATTTAACTTTGTGACTGTGACACAACATTTTTTTAGTCTTTGTACCAAACTGAAAATAAAATAACTTTTGCTTATTTTCTTGAACAAGTGTGTATCTATTTTTCTTAAGGCTCAGTTGTGTCCAGGCTTTTGTCCACTCTCAATGTGTCGGTTTCATCCCTCTGCCCTCTTCTCTACCCTCACTTGTCTGTGCTGCTCTATTTATAGGTGTCGTCTGCTCTAGCTGATTATTATGCCATTCTGGTTCAGTGCTGGCAGGAGCTGAGTCACCTCCACAGAGAATCATGTCTAGGCTAAATTATATTTGGTGTATAGTCTACCGTTGGCCTTTGACTACTGTTATCATCCTGGTTGCAGTAATATAATAAAACAGGTGACTTAGGTTACTGATACCAGTTCTATGGTGTTTGGGACAAGTACAGTGAAAACTCTTTCTCACTTTCTGTCTCTCTCTGACACAAACACAGACAAACAGTCTGTTTGATGTGTAAAAACAACAGAATTTGTAAATTTAGTCAATGTACTGAGAGCCGAAAAAAATAGCGGGATGTGCTCGAATCTGTTGGCAGTCCGAGCACGAATGATAGATACTGTCCAAACATCATGAATAAAAAATATCCAAAATGAATAATGTGAGTGGACTACTTGATCATTATAACAGAATTGTTTCTACTGCATTTGTATAGGAATGATTCTGTCCCAAGCTTTTAGATGCATTTAAACGTCCAATCACTTTATCTGTGATCACTATAAACGGTTTCCACTGTATCACGTAACTTGATCCAGAAACGTACAGCCTTACCTAAAATGTAATGCGTCAAAAGGGTATGTGTCATTTGAAAGAGAATGAATTGTTTTCTGAGAAAAGGCATTGCCTGGTTTTTACTGTTTTTAAATATGAGTCTGAGGAGGTTTTTTTGTGGGTGAAAAGAAAAAAACAGTATGGACCATCTACTCAATGTTTTTTCCCCGAATAAATATACTCTGTGTAATTTATTTCGAGTCATTATAAGATGGGGGGGGGGAGACAAATGTAATCTTTCACCTCGATTCTCAAAGAGCAAAATAACAAATTATTTAGATCGTAAAAACTGAAAATGTTCCCATCCCAGTTTACATATATTAAAACCAGCTGTCTTTTCTCGCCCAACAAGTTGACGGCAAATTCTTCTGTTTGCATTGAGAGTAGTCGCAGTTGAATCGACACAATTAAAAGTGTGATTAGTTTGTTAATCTTTCATCTAAATGCTAAATAACAGATGCATCCACCAGATGCACTGCGATTACAATTTGGTTTAGTCACCAGCTTCAGAATTCATTAGTAAACCAAATTAGAAATATGGATTCACTTTTTCCTTAAGACATTGTAGAAATGTACAGATAAAAAGTTGAAATGTTACTGGAAGTCAAAGCATTTATTTTGAAGCGTTTCAAAAGTGAAGCCTCGTTGTGAATGAACTTAATCCTACTCATGAAATTATACAAATACATCTGGTAATTATGTATTAATAATAATGAGATACATGTGGAAGGTGTGACATGATGACAAGGGGACTGATGGTAGTGTGTGGACTGACCCTTAAGCTGTGAGGTAGGAGTGGAAAGAACGGGCGAGCAAGCAAACGCTCTGCTGCTGTTTAATGCATGAACGTGGTCACTGAGAAATGATGGAGGGTGCAGTGGCTGCTGAGGGAGAATACAGCTCCTCCTCCTCCTCCGCCGCAATGCAGTGCAGTTACAGCATTTACCTTTTGGCCTCACGTTCTGTAAGATTACTGTCAACACTGCACTTTTATGCTCACCTCAGCTGAGGTCAAATTATAAATGTATGTAATGTGCGAGCGTGTACTACAGATTAAGAAACACCCCACAAAAATCAGCTTGTGTTGTATTTTTCATTCTTTATTTTCTGTTTCATATTGCATATGCTCAGCAGTTTATACATAGCACAGTCATCATTGTCCTAGCGCTGCAGACCAGAGGAGTGAGACGCTGCCGTTCACCTTTCGGGGAGAAGCTGCGTTAAGGTGCACAACAAGCAAAATTCAAGTCTTCCTTACTGACGTGTGTGTAAATAATATAATATAGACATTTGTATCTCCGTTATATAATATACATTTCTTTATATTCTGTCACAATCTATAACTTGACATTGTTTTTGACATCTCTACCCTTTTGAAGGCTCGTGTAGGTATAGCACGCCCCTGCGGTCCCCCACAGTGGGATTCCGTTTAAATGCACTTGTTATTTATTAAGGGCAGTTGTCACATTCAGATAAAGAGTTAAGAGCATTCTGCATTCACTACAGTCATACATCAGAAGCATCAGGGGTGTGTAATGGCCATACTTAGGGAGCAGGGGGTTATTTGCTACACAAAGCACTATTGCTTACATACCAGAACCTGCTTAGTTTTGGACACTGCGGTGTCAGTCTGAACTGCTGGGTGCCTCCAGCCTCTGCCCGGCCCTCCTTCAGGTCTTTGGCATCTCCCCTGAAACACAGCTTTTCAAGTCTTACTTCTTGGCCTTCTCGTCCTTGCTCTCCTTTGACTCAGTGCCAGAGGATTTCTCTAACTTTCCTCCTTCCTTCACGTCCTTGCTCTCTTCTTTACTCGTCTTGCTTTTCTCCTCAGGCTTCTTCTCCTCTTTCTTGCTGTCAGATTTTTCAGGCTCGGGTTTAGAAGCAGGCTTCTCCTCTGGCTTCTTCTCCTCTGGCTTCTTCTCCTCTGGCTTCTTCTCTTCTGGCTTCTTCTCCTCCTTCTTGCCCTCTGTTTTCTCAGGCTCTGCTTTAGGGGCAGGCTTTACCTCGGGCTCGGTCTTCTCTGATTTTGGAGCAGAGGGTTTTTCCTCTTTAGCAGGGGGGGTGCTCTCTTTAGCCTCAGACTTTGGTATGTTTTCTGCGGGCTTGCTGGGAGCAGCAGGTTTTGAAGCATCAACCTTCTTTGATGCGTCATCATCTTTGCTTTCTTTCTTTTCGTCAGGTTTCTCTGCTTTGCTCTCAGGCTCTTTCTCTTTGGGCTCCTGCTTCTTCTCCTCCTTCACAGGTTGTTCTGTCTCCTTCTTATCCTCCTTGTCAGACTGAGGCTTCTCATCTTTCTTCTCCTCCTTAGGGCCGTCTTTGGGAGCAATGGGCTTGGCCTTCTCTTTCTCTGGAGACTTTGGTTCAGGGGTCTTGGGAAGAGGAGATTTGGACTCAGGGGATTTGCTGGGTGGGGATTTTGACACAGGTGACTTAGGTGCGGGTGACTTTGACTCATCTCCTGCCGGGGATTTAACTCCAGGCGACATTGCGGGGGATTTAGCTGCTGGTGATTTAGATACTGGTGATTTTTGTGGAGATTTAGATTCTGGGGATTGGACAGTAGGGGATTTGGGTTGAGGGGATTTGGATTTCTCCTCTTCCTCCTCTGCCTCCTCGTTGTCTTCCTTCTCATCATCCTTCTTGTCCTCCTCTTTCTCGTCCTCTTCCTCGCCTTCACCATCCTCCTCTTTATCATCTCCTTCTTCACCTTCTTCTTCCTCCTCTTTGGTTTCCTCTTCTTCTTCTCCAGCCTCGTCCTCGTCCTCTTTCTTTTCTTCCTCATCGGCCTCTTCTGTGACCTCTGTCACCTGGGTCTCATCGGTCTGCTCCTCCACGATGACGGTGTCTGAGATCTCATCTGCTTTCACCTTCAGGTGGGCAGAGAATCTACTTTCCAGGTAGGAGTAGGGAGCTCCTCCTGACACAAAGCGCTTCTCCTCGCCCTCCAGTAGTTTCCTGTTTTAAAAACAACGATACACAGTGAGTGAAAATGACATTAAGAATTCAAAGAATCTATTTAATTAAACGTGCATGTGAGCTTTAAACCCTGGCCAACCTGTAAGCAGCGATCTCAATATCCAGAGCCATCTTCACGTTCAGCAGGTCCTGGTACTCTTTCAGCTGGCTGGCCATCTCCCACTTGGTGTTTTTCAGCTCATTATCCAGCTGATTGATGGTCTCCTGCACATTAAAAACACACAGTGTAACAAGCCAAAGATGACACTGACTGTATGACAGGATGAGCAGTTACTGGTTTTGTCTGTTAGTGGTAAGTGTTTGTGCCTGTAGTGAGTTGAGGTCATCGTGGTGTCGGTCCTCGCTCTCCATGCGCTGCCTCTCCAGCGAGTCCTTGGTTCCTCGGAGGGTCTCCAGCTCAATGGTGCGGCTCTGGAGCTGACGGCGGTAATCCCCGATCTCTTCCTGGGACCCGCGAATGGCATCATGGTTGGACCTTGCGGTTTCAGACAGACGCTCCATACGAACTGCAGGAATTGCAAACATAAGAAATCACTTGTAATGTCTGCAGAGATGTTTGCTGTGTCACTTAAATTCAGCATTCTCATTCAGCACACAGGCAAACATTGGAGTTTTTTATGTCCTGAGACGTTTGACCTTTCTTCAGTATGGAGGCCTCTGTGTCAGATACAGTCACCACTGGGGGCCTTAGTGACCTTGACAGTGGCCATGTGTCAGTCACCAGTCTGACTCAGCTTCCTCCCTAAAGCATTAATGACCCACAGTGCTGCAGTCAGCTGGACACAGGGGAAGGTCATTCAGTTTGCACCTTTTAATGGCTCTATCAAGTCAGCATGTAAACCTACTGCTACTTCTTTTCACATACCGCCCTTATAGGCTTTTATAGGCTCAATCTAAAAGTGGTACATCTCACC